>QANZ01037650.1:0-16350 GCA_003254925.1 Chamaecrista fasciculata | reverse complement strand
GCCCCTAACCACAGGGTACCAAATTGCAATTTACCCTATCTTTTTAAATATGGTGCACCCGTCAAAACAAAACAAAAAAATCTAGCTTTCTAGTTTCATATATAATAAATGATATTCACAAACACCATTCAACTATATAGAATTTAAGATTAAATTTTAAAATGATAAATACATTTAAACTTTACTTTTTTTCCATCTTTTGAAAAAAATTTATGGGAGACTCAAGTACGAAAGTTGATCAAATCATTGATAGTTCAACAATTCAAGAAATGAGAAGACTAAAGAAAATTATTCAAAAATATTTATTCATTAATAATTTAATTATGGATATGTGTAAAAAGATAGAACATATTAACATCAATTGATTCATATAATCAATCCTACTTAATGAAAAAAAGAACTTTGATTATTGTTGTTTTTTTATCCTTCGTTGTCACTTGTCTCCATTACCTTTTCTGATCTTGTTCTTCTTCTCTCTCCTTAATTTTCTGTCTTATATTGTATATGTCCTCAATTATTGAGAGTTGAGTTGAGACCCACTATGGCTATGAGTATCTTTGTTTCTTTCCTATCACTCACATTCTTTTCATTCTCATTTCTTTTCTCGCCCACAAAAAAGGATAAAATATTACAAAGAGATAGAGAGAGATAAACACTAAACTTATCTAAATAAAGAATTAAAGATCATATTCTTTCTAATATTTTTTTCCTCCAGAAATATATATCGTCAGTTTTTTTATGAAATAAATAAAAATAATATGAGAAAAGGAAAAGAGAAGTGTTATATATATGTGGCGATGATAATAGCCCTGCAAAGTTTGAGCATCTTCAACTTTTTGGTGATTTGACGCCAAATTTGGGACTCTTCAATTTGTGGTCCATTTCGTCCCTCCCTGTCTCACTCTCTATTCTCTAACAACAATCATATTCCCACTNGTTTCCATCCAATTTTTCGTTAAAAAAAAAAGGAGAAATAAACTTTCATCCCCTAAAATTTTATTTTCTTATATTAAGGTCCTTTTCTTTTTATAATAGGATCAAAACGTAAGAACAAAAAATAAATTAAAATTATAATTGAATTTAAACAAAAAGACAATTTCTTCCCCCCTCTCTCTCCATCTCGATCTCTGTCTGTTGGTCGCGTTCATAGTCTAATCCGTCGCTCTCGCTCCATGGCGATTCTGTTTTTCCGGTTGAGGTCTAGATTCTCCGGCGGCAGCGACAGAGATTTCGATCCAGATAGTACAGAGGTCGTTTTGGTCAATGTTCAAGCCGCAGAAGAGCACTCGAAGCGGAGGAGCGCAAGAGAGTCGGGATTCTAGGAAGGTGTTGGTAGGAGAAGATGCCGTCGACAATGCCAGTACAAGGACGGTTACAGCCACGACGGCGATGTTGAGGTCGAGGTTAGTGGCGGCGTCCGGCGCCGACGATTTGAGCTTGAGGGAAGGGATTGTGGTGGTGATTGTTGGATGAGAGAGAGAGAGAGAGAGAGAGAGAGAGAGAGATTATTTTCTTTAGGGTGAAATAAACTTTTAGAAGTTAAAAATCAATTTTGTCTTTTTTTTAACAGGAAAATGGATGGAAACTGTTAGAGGGACCAACTTTGCCAAGTTTTGCATAATTGTGGAACCAATATAGAACGAAAAATAACTGGGGGACCAATTTGAAACACTGAGCATAACTGGGGGACCAAAATAGGACTTTGGCATATATATATATGATAAACTAGAAAATGGATTGCACTTACCTAGTTCAACGGATGTAGGCTGCAAGAGCGAGTGATCGTCCAAGTATCTGCAAGAACTTCACAGGGAGGCCCTACGGAAAATACTCCGACGCTCAAGTTAGTATATGAGTGATATGAGAGTAAGGGAATTCTGAGAGGTAAAGAGTAGCTAACCTTAGTCTGCTGAGTTGAACTCTATTTATAGAGCAGGGGGAGAGTGGTGGCCAGCGCGTAGGGCGCACCACGTAGCCAGACACGATCTCCACCAGCGTAGGTGGTGGAGACCGAGATTTGCGGAGCAAGGCAATCGTGGGTGATTGCGTCGTGTCGCTAGGCGGGCGCCAGGAGACTGGAGAACGTGGGTGTGGCTAAGGCCGTGACCCACAATCTCCCCCAGCGAAGTTTGCGGGACAAGACAGTCGTGGGTGACCCAGGGCGGAGCACGACCGCCTCTAATGTTCAGAGGGCACTCGAATGGCTCAAGTGTGCCTTGACAGGTTTGGAGGGGAGAGGGGGTCCGGTTCAAGGGCTACTTAGGCGTACGCCCAAATAGTGATGTATCAATATATATATATATATATATATTATGTACATAATCACTAACATTTTTGTTCCTATCTTTGATCTTAACCACCTTTCCTTTTACTAATTTTCCATAATCCTATAACTAGTATATTTTAACCAATTGCTCAATTAATGAGTAGATTAAAAATTAAGTTGCCTCCACTACTTCTGTTTTGGGATGTTGTTTCTGCTACTTTGCAGCGGTAACCCTCTCCTGTCACTGTTTCAAATGTTCATCTTCTCTGCACCGCCTCCAAGTCGTGGTTCTACCGGCTTCGGGTCGTGTTTCTCGCTTTTCTTTTTTCTTCAATAAACTCATATTTCAGTCCTCTTGTAGTTTTCTGAAAAGATCTAATTATGTTTTCCTACTTTTGAATCCTTGGCAAAGTTTGCGGCATATATAATGTGAAGCTGATGCCTCTTATCTTTTGATCATGTTTTCAGACTCTACTAGCAAGTATGGGTGGAAGTCGATGACATCTACATCTACAGTTGGCATAATGATTTCTTTCTTGATCAATAGTGAGTATGATGGTAAACAGTTTGTTGACAACACATTTTGTGATGATTTTCATCCTCTTGATTTATTCCTTATAGGATCAATTTGTCCTCAAAATATCTTTCATATAGGACTTATTTATGCACAATCGCCTAATAGTTCAACAAGGTTTACTTTTTGTACTTCTTCTATTGTTTCAGTTTTCAAATTTCTTAACGATTGTAAATGTCGTTTGGCTTTTATCTAATATGTTTTTCTTGTTTATAAAAAAAATTTAATGAGTAGATTGTGGTTTATTAACAATAGATAAATATATAAAATAAAAAAAGAGAAAATAATATGACAATTGAAATTTAAAGAATGCGATTGACAAATAAGAATAAAATTTTATAATGAGTAAATTAGTACATTACATTGTTGGGCCGACTCAAGTCAAGCTCAATAAGCCTTCAACTTGACAGGCCTAGCCGAGCTCCATGGCTTAAATTTGAACTCCTTTTTTGCGGTCAAAATTAAACTCATATGACTCGAGTATTGGGCCCAAGCCTATATTCATCAATTGGGCCAACTATAGTATACACCTCTTGTACTATGATAGTGATCACTGATCACTGATCTCCATATTATTCCCCTTCTTTTCGTAATATACATATACAATATACACAAAAACATGCACAAATGGTGCATCTGTCTCTGTCTTTCTTCCTTTGTCATTATAAGCTCAACGTGTAATGGTCAGCTTCAGGTCTTCCATGGAATCATCTCATGTTCTTCAACAAATCAAACACTCCCCAAAAAGTTTCCACAATTCCATGTAAATTAAGACCAAACAAAGTATGATGATTGAAGGTCATATACTCATATATATTCCTAGTTCTGAATGCTTTCTTCCTTGAAAGAAGAGCTAGGGGTGCTTAGAAGCGTCTCCATATGTCGTTTCACGTCACTCACACATTTGGTAGAATTGCACTCTTCTTCTGTATCAAAGAGTTCTAGAGAGAACGTCATTCGATATTTTGACTTTTCATGTTCTAATAAGTAGTTCACGCTCTCTTCATCACCTTTTAGAGTCTTTACTACCTGCATCCAATCATCACTAGTGTTTTGAGTAGATAGTAGATACCAAGACATAAACCCAACTTGGCCCAGTCACTTTTTTGTCACATAGTAATCTATATTAAATTTCCCATCTGGAAAATGGAAAAATACTTTAACAAAACGTGATATAGAAGCAGCAGTTTACCACAGATGTGATGTGAAATTTTGACTATTTATTAATTTATTTTTCTACATACCATATGCAGAATCAGAATTATGGAATTAGAAACAGTATCAAACTATCCCACTCCTTCCTCTTTGGCTACAAAATAGTTATGGTCCAAATGTTTCATATATAAAGAACCTACCTGGTTCATATGTGGTCGCTCAAGTGGAGAATGATCTATGCATAAAGCAGCTGTCAAGGCTAAAATTTTCATCTGTTCCTCATCATAAGCATCAGCTAGACATGGATCAACGAGCTCTTTGAACTTATCTATAGATAGCATAGGTTTTGCCTGCAATAATTATACAAGCATACTAGATAAAACTTGATGTTTTTATGTTAAAAAATAAAAAAAGCTCAATAAAATTAATAGAATTATAGACATACCCACATCACCAAACTTTTCTGAGAGTCGTCCAAAGCTTGTCGTCCAGTAATGAGTTCCAATACTAGCACTCCATAAGCAAAGACATCAGTCTTTTCATCTACTATACCATACATGAAGAATTCAGGAGGCAGGTAGCTGTTTTGATGCAAACAAAGAGTCAGGAAAAAGGTGGAAAAAATTGTTTTAATTATTAAGCACACAGAAACCTCGTAATGCTTTTAGATAAACAAACCCAAAAGTGCCTTCAATTTTGTCGATTGTATGGTGAGTCCATTGGTCAGGTAACCACTTTGCCAGCCCAAAATCACTTACCTGGTGAGAGAATGAAGCAAAGAAACAATTAATTAAGGAAATCATCTGATTTAGAACATACGAAGTCCACGTCATATAAAAAAATCTGTTGTTGCAAAATGAGGGTGCTATAATGGGTTTTATGAAGCTTAAAACACTACCTGAGGCTCAAAATCTTCTAAAAGCAATATATTAGCAGCCTTGATATCTCTGTGAATGATCCTTCTTTGACACCCCTCATGCAGGTATTGAAGGCCCTCAGCGGTCCCCAAAGCAATCTTAAATCTGGTGCTCCAGTTCAGTTTCTCTCGGGGTCCTAGAACCATACAAGGGAAGGAACCAATAAATTTTATCGTCTGAAAACTTGCAAGGGTTCTTCCATATATATTCTAACTTTTTGAGATAATGAACAAACCATAAAGTATGGATGCTAGGCTGCCATGTGGAGACAACTGAAGAACAAGAAACATTCCCCCTTCTACACCATAACCAATCAATCTAGCAATGTTGGGATGGTCGACATGCACTATAATACCAAGTTCAGACAAGAAATCAGCAGTCATTTCTTCTGGGTTTCCTCTTTTCAGCCGTTTGATTGCAACAAAATTCCCATCTTTCATTTTTCCTTTGTAAACCTCAGCGTAACCTCCCTCTCCAATTAAACATTCTTCACAAGGGGCAAAAAAAGAAAAAGAAAATAGAAGCAGTTTATCACTAAGAAGGCAATGATATAATTGTAAAATAGATGGGTTAATGCGTCTTTCTTTGAACACTTGCTTTAGCTAGTAGAAAATATTATAAATGAAATTATTTATAAGCTTTCGTTTGATATTAAAAAGCTCCATTATTAGGAGGTCAGAAGTTCGATCCTTGACATCTGCCGCTCTCCGTCTCTTAATTAAAAATTAAGTTACACAAGCCCCAAGGTATGGTAAACAGGGCTTTTGTTCATGGCCTTTGTTTAATAGCTTAAGTTTTTAAATTGAATTTGTCCTACTCTGTCAGAAAAGCAATGAGACAGTATCCCAACTGTAATTTGAATTCTTAGGGAAAGGAGTTCATACCATGGCTGAAGTTGTTGGTGGCGGCTAGGATATCTGAATAAGAGAAATTTATCCATGAAGCTTTAAAGCAGTACAACTCTGGGGCAAGAGCCTTTGGAATTTGAGGTTGAGTGTTCACAGTAGGAAGCTCGTCCTTGTTGAATCTTCTAACTGCTTTTTTGGTGAATTTGGGAATAGGTGGATAATTGAAGGGCAACTGGGGTCCTTTTTTCATAAAACGAAAGATACCAAACCACTGGGGATTATTTCCTACGTCTGGTTGACTCTCTGATTCAGAAGTGCTGGCATTGGAAGAAGGGGTTTCAGATTCTGAACTTCTTCTAGGGCAGTCTTCAGGCACCCCACTACTAGTAGAACAATCGGGTCTGGATTCCTCATTGGTGTATATAGATTTCAACTCTAAAATTGTTTTACATTTAGCATTAGTTAGTACAATGAACAATAATCTTCAGACATGATTACTAACCCCAAAAGCGAAATGAAGGGAAGAAGAATGGCAATTTACCTTCGTCCGAAAATGAATCTGAATAACCAGAACGACCTCTTCTGCTTTTCACCGAAACAACATTGTCTTTTGACTCCTCTTTTTCTAAGTCAGGGAATTCAACACTGCCAATATCATCTTCTTTCTCAGCAAATAACAGAGAAGCGACAAATTGCAATAAACCATGAATACAAGGCACCAACAATCCATTGAAAGCATACGCAAATCAAGCCAAAAGGTAAAAAAAAAACTGTCCCATAAATATCTAAGATTGAAATGAACATAACTTGCGTGCACCACAAGTCATGTATGCCAATATTAAGAGATTAACAAGGAAAATGACATAACTAGGATTTTTTAATATGTAACGCCGCAGCAAAAAGTAAAAACACACGTCCAATGTTCATCTTCATTTTCCACCTTCCACTCTCAGGCAGCCCCTTAGGGTTCTCGAAAATTGTAACTAACAATAGCTGAAGCATTTTCCACAATGCGCTTTCAAGCACGATACGAGAATTGGGAAATTGCAACAATACAACGAGAATAACAACAGAATACGATGAAATGGAGGTTAAAAATCAAAATACCACCTCCATTTGAGAGAATCCGAACGCAATTAAAAAAGGGGGGGAAATGCAGACATTGGAAACAGAAAACTTACCATGAAGAAGCCTTGGATCGGCGATGGTCGTCGACGGCTTTATTAGTCGGAGGGGTCTCAGAAGACCAAAACGAAAACATCGGAAATGGAAGAGACAGAGACGAAGAAAACACACAGAAAGAAACGAAAAGAAAAAAATGGAGAGAGACGAAAGTATAGGCAGGCGTCGTCGATGATTGATGAATTTCTTTGCTCAGAAAACGGCTTTTTTTAGACCATGATTTCCCTCTACGTTGCAATTTCTGTTCAAGTCTGAAAATGTTATTCACACAGCATCGTGTATGCTTCTAATTTGTTTACATTTAGATATAAATGGCTTTAGTGCAAATTATATTTCAAAAAACAAGTTAGTTTAAACTTTAAATAATAAATACAACTAACTACTCACGCATTTGGCCAATTAGTTGCGCTTCTTTTTCCTTAATTAATTAGTAATGAAAGAGTTGATGCAATGTAAGAATAGCTAAATTTAGAATGGTATAGCTGTTTCGAATGGAAGGTTCATGAGAACGTACGAGACCTGAGGTTTGCAATAAGCATATATATAATTATATATCTCTTGGAAGTTGGAACTAACTATGTGGATTTTAATACATGTTAATTAAAGTGATCGATTAAGAAGCTTAATATAAATCTCAATGAATAATACTGGTACAATTTCATCAATTCTAAAAACCTCGCATTATATCACTCATCTTCGCTTAGCATATAAAATATTACTTACATGATTTTTTTATTAAATACCTAACCCTTCATTCATATAAAATATTAGACGTGGTATGAACTAGGATCTTCACTCTCCAGTTGCAACAAGAAAAATGGGGTATAAATATCAATATGAAGACGTGAACACGTTTAATTATTTTAATAGAACATTCATATCAAGTAGAGCTTCAAGAAAGGTCATTGCTCATTTCAAATTTTCACAGGTAAAGATGTTCAAAGAATGGTTTTTAATCTCGTGACATTGTCAACGAACGTGTAATTTACATTAAGAAAAATAAAGTTACAAGAAAGTGGAGTAAACTGTAAAACATCATGGGCTATCACAAACTCTGCGTCTCAGCATAAGGCTAGGAAACGTCGTCAATGGACATTGCGAGTAATCAATCCCTCAAATATAGCAAAGAGATCTTTGTTTTCAGGCCCAAATATCTCATCAGCTTTTTGTAGGGTCTCCTGCAATTTTACACAAGAACAAAATGGCGACAATAGAGTGAAGTTCAGACATAGACATAACACAACAACATAAAAAGATAGGAAGGAGGGATCACCTCTTTGGTTTGTTTATGAGAATTCAGTTCCTTGACATTTGCTAAGAATGCACCAAACTGCTCATAAGACAAACGGCTCCTAATGACCAACAGAAAAAGATAACATGAATGGAAGACTGCAAGTTAGTTAACTATCATGCACAAAAAGATTCAGATAATTATTCCTAAATTCAAGTGAAGTTCAAATAACATCATATCCAAGGACAAGAAGTATATTGAAAGATAACAACACAATGAGAAAAAGTCACAGAAAGAGACTATATGAGACATTATTTTGTTCTTTTAATCCCCCCAATGATTGTTTCTAAAAGGCATTGTTGTACCTAAACTTATCAGTTATCAGAGAGTAGTATTGTAGCATGAATAATTGAAAGACGAGATGTCATTCTAAAGAATTTGGATCTGCTTCAAGAATATCATGTTAATATGCAAATTAGCAATCCTGAAGGTAGCAAAGATGCTTCCTCAGTATGGGACCGGCAGCTTATTACTTCTATTAGAGAGCGCATATCCATTTAATAAACATGCTCAATGTTAATCAATTGATGTCAATGTTGTTCAGTAATTTTCCAAGATTTTGTCGAGCTTCATTCATAAGTTTAAGTTCAAAGATAATTTCCCTCACCTGACTTGGCGAAAGAACTCCTTCCCGTCCACCCTTGTTCGTCCTAACATCAATGCAAAAGAGAATAACTGAATACATGGATAGAGCAACCCTTGCTGCAAATGATGCAAGGTCCAATAGAGTAATTTACTAATCTAACAAAAAATTTCTAGAAGCAACCTGTTTGCATGGACAGAACCACTGCACAGTTGAAAAACTTACCAGTTTGTGATGCTGTGTCAGAGCTTGAACCGTGGCCTGAAAACACTGAAGACCTATCGTCATACATGCCCCTGGAAGTTGAAAATGAAATGGAATGTCGCCTAGGAGATATGGGTTTTGATCTTGTTGGCGATACTGATGCAGATAGACTAGGAGGAGAACCAGGGGGAGTGAGACGAGGGGTGCTGGATTGGGATGCTAAAAGGAGTCCATGTGATACTCGAGGTCTTGGGGCTACAAAATCATAGTAGGTAATTTTTCAGTTATACAACACCATACATTTCAGTTATACTCCCAGATAGATGATATAGTAAATAATACATTACCGTCAGCCTCTCGATCCTCAGCAAATGAATACCCTGAATCAGTTCGAATGGAGGATGTTCGAGAAGGCGGTAATGAGGCATCATCATCTGCAATAAAATGAGAGCTTCTCAAAAATCAAAATGATAAACAATGCTCATGGACCACAACTTTGTGTCTGGAACGGGTTGAGGATCTCAACTTTAAATTGTATTAATCAATGAACTCCCCATCATATTCAAACACCAGCGTCCAATTTTAGGCCTGACACTGTTTAATGGTTTACTCAAAGATAAAGCATATGCAAGATTAGAATACCAGATGTACAAGGCATTGGCAACACTGATGTCAGAATTTGACTATAACAAATAAGAGTTTGGGATGTATGAATTTACCACTGGAAAGTGGAAAGTTCACAATATGAGACAGTGCAGGAATCTAAATGATAAGCAGCTGACTGGAAACTCAAAAAGTGAATAGCAATTCCAAAATCTAATACTGTCGAATTTGTTTGTAATATTGTCCAATGTCCATGAGTAGTACACCAGAGGACTCTCAGACAAATTGCAAAAACAAAATAATATACATCAAGCTGAAATTACCTCCAATCTGAGATGTGGAAGTCAAACTTTGTTGACTTTGTAATTTAGCAACGATATCCGTGGCTCCTCCTCCCTAGGGAAAAACAGCAACACAAGCCAAAAAGTTAATAAATCAAGCAATGTACTCCAAGCAAATAGCCATTACTATATATAGTAGACAACAGAGACATAATTAAAATATAAAATCCAGCAACAACAGGACAAACAAGATAAATCACTAAATTCATTTCATGATGCTTGAAATAACTCACAGAATTTTCTTCATCATCTTGAAGTGATTGCATGAGTGTCCTTTTGAAAACCTCCAACTGCACCCAACCCAACCTCATTCTCAAATGAATTCAATTAAAATCACCAAATCAATCAAGCTAATTAAAGACTACCTTAGAGACATCTCGATTGAGCTTCCTGACGGTGTTGGAAAGATGAGCGTTCTCCTTAAGCAAGTTGTCCTTGTCGTGGTCGGCGCGAGCGAGCTTATCGGCGGCATCGGAGAGAGAAGCATCTAGGGTTTCGAGCTGAGACTGAAGTTCAGCGATTAGGGAATCCTTCTCTTCAAGCTGAGCGCGAAGAGAAGAAGACTCAGATTCGAGAGCGTTGACACGCGTCGCGAGGGCAATGGATGTGATCTTGCGGGCCACATCGAGCTGCTCGAAAGGATCCAACGGTAGAGCTTGCAGCATCTCCTCGGGAAGCTCGAAGTTCGAAACACTCGATTCATCAACATTCCCTGACATTTTGCTTTTCTAATTTTCTTCCTCTACCTTCTTCTTCTACTTTTTGTTTTCTTGGTTTTACAAATACAAACTCCTACATCTACTAGCATTACTAATACTGTTAGTATTACTATTTTCCATTTTCGATTCCTTGCTTCTTCTTCTTCTTCAAATGTTATGTTGTGTTGTTTTAGAGAGTGGGTTTATCTTGTGGTGTTTCATGAAATCAGAAAGGGAATTTCTAATTCTGAAATATATTGGTAGCTTCTTGTCTGTCCCAAAAGATACGGCTGGGAGACAAGCTGTGTGGTTACAGAATGGATAGGACCTTCCACCTAAAGACAAAAAACTCAATTGCTCATCTAATATTCTCTCATTTGCTCCTCGATCCTTATGTCTTTTTTATTATTTATAAACTCTCATAAAATATAACTATGAAAACACAAATATATTTATGATAGTGAGGACTCAGGACTCAAATTATCTTTCAATTTTTTATTTTTTGTTTGGCCAACCTTTAAATTTTTGTAATTGGCAGATATCTTTTTGGTTAAAGGTCCATTTTGGTTTTAATGGATGCCTAATGTTTATTTTGGTCCATGTTTCAAAATGTTCAAATTAATCATAAATGTCGACAAAATGTTTTATTTTGGTCCAAACTATTGAATATGACTCGTTTCAAATTCAAACACGACGAGTTTAGAGCTACATATTCTCAAATAATACTTTCTCTACCCAGTTGAGGTCGTCAACAAACGAGGTCAATTCGATCTTAAAAGTAGACTGTTCGTTTCATGGTTAAACAATTAAAGTTGATCATATTTCTTTTATTTCAAATTTGGATGCAACAAATTCAGAGCTACGAGTTCCTCTTAACAAGTCATTTGAACTTGAAATGAGAGACGAGAGAAATATGACCAAGTTCACTCATTAGAGACCAAAATAAAACATTTTACCAATATTTATGACCAAAATGAAACATTTTATCAATATTTAAGATCAATTTGAACATTTTAAAACTTAATAGACCAAAAGGAACATTAAAACATACCTTTAGGACCAAATAAACCATTTGACCTATCGTTTTTGAGTTTTCAAAATCAATTACTCAATATCATCTCGTTAACTTTTTATTTAATTATCATTATTTTGGGTCAGACCCCTCAATACACATTTCAAAATTCAAGCTGATGAATTTTGAGTTAGGTCGAATCGAATTTGTGTTCACTCTCAGTATTTATTATTACAATAGATGTGTGTCGTGAGATGAATGATGCTAAGAGGGTACTTTCTAGACTCATTGACAATGAGTGTAATTTTTAAAACTATATTCTCTAATTTATTAAGCTTCAAAACAGGTACTAATTAACCCTAATAATTGTGCAAAGTTCTTGGTGCATATTCATGTGCCTTTTCATGGTAACTTGAACGTTGTTGTTGAATTGAAGGCATAGATTTGTTTGGCTAAGGATACTATATTGTAATTTTACCTATTGGGAATTTGAATAAATACTTTAAATTTAATTAAATCATTTCATAATTATAAGATTTGACAGCCAACTACTAAAATAAGCCAGTGGCTTATTGTACAATTTTAATTGACATTCAAATACGGTTCAATGAAAACAAGAGTATTTGAGGCCACACCGAAAATCTATCACTTGAACTTATTCATCAAACTCCTAAAGAAAATAAAACAATATGAAGTTTTCATTATTAAACTACACCTAACAAACTTGTTACAATCAAATTTATTGACAAGAAAATTATATCAAGTTTCTAAAGTATTTATAACTAAAATGTTCAATAAAAATATAAAATGCGGTGAAGCTTTTTCATAACACCTATGATGCATTCTTAAACCTTAAAAAAATTTAACAATGTATGTCTAAAACTCATACCTAACTTTTGTGGTTGTCCTTTAAGAATCACCTAATATCACCTAGAATATTTTCAATAAATAAACTAATTCGGCTCTATCCCAAACACTTTCTAACTCTTTAGTGATAAAATTAAAGATACAGTTCCAAACCTAGCTTAGCTTTTGGGTTATGATTTGACTTTATTTATTATTGTTATCAACTATATAGAAAATAATTTCTTCAAGAATTAATACATAGTTTTGAACTTGTCACATTTAAACTTAAAATAAGATATATATGATTAATTTTACTTATTTGACCATGAAACTAAAAATATAATTACGGGTTTCGATTTAATCTCATTTATTTACTATTTCAATTGGATTAAAAAAAATACTCGTAAAAAATAATATATAATTTGAAATTTATTGTATTCAAATTTGAAATGATATATATATAATAATATTCATCAATTTGGAGCCAATTTGATAAATTATAGAAACCAAATGAAATAATTAATACTAATTCAAAATCTATCTCGAACTAATTTAAGGTTTTGACTCTATTATTATTTTAAGTTTAAATGTGACTCTATTAATATTAAGGTTTAAGCTCTTGGTGAACCAGTATAAATCGTGGTGTCAATCTCTCTATCCCTTAACTCTTTATTATTCCGCATTTTATATCTTTGAGTTAAGTTTTGGAAAAGGTTTTTCATACAAAGAGTTTTGATAAAAGTGTTGTTAAGGAGACAAAACTGTTTTAAGGAATCAAACTGTCATTAGAGGAAGTGATCGGTTTCTAAGGAAGTGATCTGTTCACTGAAGGAACTGAACTCAGTGTTAAGGAACTGAACGTTTTCGTAAAGGAACTAAGGTTTTTATTTAAAGGAACTGATTTTAAATAAACCTTCTGGTTAAGGAAGCGACTTTTAGTAAGGAACCGATTTCATTTATCCGACTCCTTAACAGTTTGCGAAAAAGTTTTCAGATCATATTCACCCCCCCTCTAGGATCTCCTCAGTGCATTTTGCCTAACAGGATCCTCTGCTGTTCAGCACATGGTGTTGTGCGGCGAGAACCAGTAGTCGGGCGCCATGTGTACAGTGGCGCACACGTGGCGCCCGTTGATTGGTCCTTGCCGCACAACACATGGTGTTGGACAGTAGAGGATCCAAGGCCCATGACAATGAGTTAGAGCATCGTTTCTCGAGTCTTTTTCTTTTTGGTTTCTTATAAGTGTTCTTTTAACATGTGCCATAAGGGCACATGTTAAGGTTTCTTTTGATTGGTCAAGTGAGTTTTTAAACGTTAAAAATTATCTTTTAAATGAATTTTCATAGATTTCAAGATATGAGGTGCTCTACTAACCAATCAGAAAAAACCTTAAAATGTACCCTAAGAGCACATGTTAGATAAATTCTTCTTATAAATATTTTCCAAAGGAGGCAATCCTATTTAAGATACTGTCGGACACTAAATATAAACATTTTTTATAAGGATGATTCAAACTTGAGTTCATCAATTTATGAGAGACTAGCTCCTTCCACTATGTGTGTCCAACGTAAAAGATATTAGATAAAAGATATCCACTTTAAAAAATAATGATGAGTTATGTCCACAATAAATAAAATATTTTTATATTATATTATTTTTTTTTTGGTAACAATATATTATATTATTTTTAAAAAAAATAAAAATCCAGTGCAGTAACTATTGTGGGGTTGGGAGACTAATTATAGCCTCCAACTCTTACGTGTGTGTGTCAGTGTGTGTATATATGTCTTAATTTTAGATATAAATTAAGGTACAAAAAATACTCGTAAAAAATAACATATAACTCTAAATTTATCGTATTCGAACTTGAAATAAGATATGAAAATATTTATAACCGGTCTGAAATAAATGAAACATTTAAGACTCATTTAAAATCTATCTCATTTTGAACTAATTTAAGGTTTTGACTTTATTATTGTTGTAATTGTTGGTGTGGGCCTTGTGGGCTTTTTGGTGCGCCACGTAACAATAGATGAACCCAAGATGAATGATTCGGGCTTATTGATTCTGATACTTGGACCAGGCCTAAGCCCAATGAAGCCCGATTAGCCCGCACAATGCATAGATATGGCTGATGTGATGAATTTATTCTATTATTATTGATTTAATTGTTGGGTAATGAGTTATGAGTATGACAGAGATTTGTTGCGACGAAGAACTAAAAATCAAAGACTTGTGAGATGGAAAATAAAAGCTTGTGATGTTTTTTTTTGTGTTGCCTTTAGTGGTGGATGCATATTGATCACTAAGTTTTACTGTCCCATGAAAAGCTTTCTCAGAAATGCTTTTTTTTGGGTAACCATCACATCACAAAACTCAATGATGCCTAAGTAAAACTAAACCTACCTTAATCCTTAATGATTAAAAAATTAATATTTAAATATTGAAATTTAATTATTTTTCTTACAAAATGAAGGGTAGAATTCAACTCATTTTTTAGAGTTTGAAGATTGCAGTTCACAAAAATTAAAAAATAGCCAGCTTTAGATGTCATGGTCAAATCTCTTTTGACTAGCTGTGGTAATAACTAAGATTGTTATTATTTTATTAGCATTTTTTAATGAACAAAACAAATTTTATTTATAAGTTTTGTAATTTAAATAAAAATATTTTTTTGTTAAGTAACAAGTTTTCATAATTGAGATAAAGCTATTATAATCACATATCAAACAACTCAAATTTACCTCAAACAAATTTTAATCAGTTAGAACTTAGAAGTAACCTTCCATATTAAATTTACTTTGCTTTCTCTTTCAGAAGAAAATAATAATATTGTCAATTCATGGTATATAAAATGAATCAATTAGATTACAATATGATTAAACTTTAAAGTATGTTAATATTGTAGACAGAAGCACAGAGCATATCCATAAAATGTCACATAAAAATTAAAAACTAAACGGTTAAAGGGTCATTTTGGTCCTAAATATATACCCTAATGTTCATTTTGGTCTATTATGCTTCAAAATATTTAAATTGGTCCTAAATGTTTGCAAAATGTTTCATTTTAGTCATAAATGTTGGCAAAATAATTCATTTTGGTCCCAAACAATTAAAAAAGATTATATTTCTCTCGTCTCTCATTTCAAGTTCAAAGGACTTGTTAAGAGGAACTCATAGTTCTAAATTTGTCGCATTTGAATTTGAAACGAGAGAGATATGATCAACTTTGCTTGTTTGACCATGAAACGAGAGGTCTACTTTTAGGACCGATTTGATCTCGTTTGCTGACGGCCCCAACTGGATAGAGAAAGTACTATTCGAGAACAATATGTAGCTCTAAACTCGTCAAGTTTGAACTTGAAACAAGCTATATTCAATAGTTGGGACCAAAATAAAATATTTTGCAAACATTTAAGACCAATTTGAACATTTTAAAACATAATGGACCAAAATTAACATTAGAGCATACATTTAGGACCAAGATGTCCCTTTAACATAGATATTAAAACCGGACCGGACCGGCCGGTTGAACCGGCCATTAGGCCGGTCCGAGTCGTTTTAATAACCGGCCAGGCAGAGAACCGGGATGAACCGGCCAAAAACCGGTGAAACCGGCCTGAACCGGAGGCAAACCGGTTGAACCGGTCCTGGGTTATTTTTGTCATTTTATTTTTTTGGTCTTTTTTTATAATTATGGGTCAAATATTAGAGAATGTTGATTATGAACCAAAATTTGATAGAGAAAGTGATCATAAAATGTCACTTGATGATATTATATTGTCGAACATTATGAAAATTGATTATCTCTATATTAATTCATGTTAGTT
>QANZ01037649.1:0-10194 GCA_003254925.1 Chamaecrista fasciculata | reverse complement strand
ATTACTTTCTTCCTTTTTCGCCAAACTTTTTTTTTTGGCCTGGTTTTCGCCAAACTGATTGATTATATAGTTTATGTCAATAATTAGGATTATTATTTCCTGTTTCCTATTATTTGATTAACTGCCTTCGTTTTCAAGACGAGGGTGGAAAAAAAATTAACAAATAGTGAAAATGTTGAATGTATTTATTTTGGGATAGTAAAAGCCAATCTAGTAGGTGGTGGGTGGCACTAACAGAAGCTCATGAGGTTGACCCATTATACAATATGGATTCCATGTGGCCTATTGGACCCATTATATCGGCCCACTTTAAGATTCCTCATATAGTCATATTCAATGTTCCGTAGAAGGATTCTATATGAAAAATAAAAATAAAAACATTTTGAATACATAAATTTTCTAAAAAAAAAGAAAAAATTTTTTGTTACTCAAAGTATTGTCAAGGACTAATCCTTCGCAAATTTAAGTTTCATTTAAATGGGTAGAGTCTCAAAATTTTACATAAGTCAGAGCTTATTTCTAAATTCAAAAAGTGCTTATAAAAATAATTACACATTATATATTAACCAAAATGTTTAAAATTAATTACTCGAATTTATAATCTTATAAGTTATGAATGAATTTTTAAAAATAAAAAATTATTTGAGTCCCAGTGATTGTTATCGATAACAACGAATAGAATTATGCAGAGTTCTGCTCATTTTTTCTCTACACATATATATAAGCTACTTTTTATCTCTACTTCCTTGACTTTTGCTCATTTTTATTATTGTTGACTTAATTGTGGAAGAAATAATACATAGCTAATCATTTTCAATTTTATCAAAAATTAAATAAATCAATGATTATATAATCAAATAAAAAGTAGGGGATCAATTTGCACCATTAAAAATCAGGCTTTGTTTTTTTTTTTTTTTTTTTNTTTTGGCCAACAAAAATCAGGCTTTGTTAATTCGTCAAAGATTCAAAAGTATAATAGTTGCTGAACTCTCCAAGTGCATTCCGTTTGTCATAGCCTCGCAAAAAAGGGAAAAGAAAAAAAAAACATTGCAAAGAATGAACAGGCAGTTATTAGTACCGTATGGTGTTGAATAAGATATTTTTGTGGCAAAATGCAAATGGTAGAAAAGTGTGGAAGTGAAAGAAAGGATTCGATGAAAAGGGGGAGGTGAGAAATTAAAGTAATGTACATGTTTGTGTTGATTTCACTTCAATGAATGGGACCATGTGACTATGTGAGTGTATAACGTAAATAACTAAATATGTATTAATGAGCAGAGAAAGCTGTACTCCATAAAATATCTCACATCTTTTTCCACTTCTGCCCCTTCATGCTCTATTTCCGATTTCACCTAACACTTCCACCTCTCTAATCTTCTTATTTGGAGAAATATCTATTATTTGATATTTTAATTTGTACACTAATAATAATTCATCTTTGAATAATAGAAATGTTCTATTTAATTTTTGAATAATTATAAATAGGAGTGTTCACGGGTTGGGTTGGGTTAAATTTAAGGCGGGTTGGTTCGGGCTCATTAAAATTTTTGGCGGGTTGGGTTGAAGAAAATAATTAAGCCAACCCAAACCAAACAGTGGTAGGTTGGTTTGGATTGGGTTAGCGGGTTAGCCCATACTAGTTTTTTTATTTTTTATATATTTATTATATAAAAAAGTTGGTCCTTCTTAAATTTTTTTCTTTAATTTGGTCCTTCACAATTTTTTTTATGGACTAAATTGAGAATAAAAATTTATTGATTGATCAAATTGTAAAAATAATATTTTTTTATATCAAAATATAATTTTAACTAAATAAAAATTAATTTTATTTTTTATTTAATACTTTTGCGGGCTGGCGGGTTGGGTTGAGTTGAGCGGGCTCAAAATCTTGAAACCCGCAGTCCAACCCAAACCACAGCAGGCTCAACTTTTTGAACCCAAACCAACCCGTTAGCCTAACCCAATGAACACCCCTAATTACAAATGTGAATTAATTGATTCCCATAGTCTTTCTCTATTATTTTATGTAGCATCGTGATTGTTAAATGCACATGTGTTATCATTAAATAATACATATTAATGTCAGATGTATAAAAGTAAGAAAAATTGCAATATCAATCTCAGTCTTCAATACTTCCCCTAATTTCTATAGTCGCAACAGGGTATAGATCACAACTATGGTTCATCTTATTTCTTTTATTCTTCCTCTAAATATGAAAAATAAATGTGGAAAAATTATCATAATGAGTCTCACTCTCACCATTTTTATATGTCTAAATATAGTGAAGATAGTAGTATTTCAGTTTTGGTTTAGGTTTGATTTTTTAGCTAAATAAGACACTACAATGACATTTCAGGCCAAAAAAAAAAGAGATACTACAATGATATTATTTAACGAAATAATGTCAATAATTAATATTCATGTTATCATCTTAGCTAACAAAAAATGGTTGAAAGATTAGATAGTTGATGATTGTGAAAAATCAAGGACCAAGATATCTATTTTCATTTTTTAAGGACTAAATTGTTGGTTTTTTTATATGAATAATACAAATAAATTAATTATTTATTAAGATACCTAATTTTTTTTCTTAATTCCCCATATGGGATACGCATTAACCCAACACAAATTTGATCTTCAAAGCCAATCAACCGGTGCCACATGGCACCGGCTGAATTTTTTTTCGCTTAAAAAAACTAAAATCGAGCCACTGTGGCTTGGTTTCAGACTGACACACGTCAGTCTGAAATCGAGTCACAGCAACTCGATTTCAGAACGCGACTCGGTTTCACACGAAATAAATTTTTTGCCGGTCAAATTTTCAAATTTGAGGCCGTTGTTGGCCTATTTAAGGGGGTGGGGGAGAGAGTTGGGGTTGGGAGAAAGAAAGATAAAAGTGTGTGTGTGTGGTGTGTGCTGCGGAGAGAAGAGAGAGTGAGTGAGTGAGTGAGTGTGTGAAAGAGTGAAGTGAGTGTTGTGAGAGTGTGTTTGAGAGTGAAAGAGAGAGTGTGTTTGAGAGTGAAAGAGAAGGAAGAAGGAGGAAGAAGAAGAAGATATGTGAGTATTTTTTTTTTGTTAATTAAATTAAATTTATTTTTGGAATTTAGTTTAATTTTTTGTTATTTTTGGTGTTAGTAAATTTTTAGAAATTAAAATGATTAATTTTTTATTTATGTTTATTAATTTTTTGATTAGTTAAAAGAAGAGAAGAAAGAAGAGTTAAGAAAGAAGATTAAAAGGTAAATTTTATTTTGTTAGTTAATGTCAATGATTTTTGTTGATATTTGTTTGATATACTTTTGTTAGATTATGTAATTTTTTTTTAGATATTGTTGGTTAATTTTTTAGTAGATAATGATTTTTGTTGATATTTGTTGATATTTTGTTAGTTAATGTTAATGATTTTTGTTGGTATTTTGTTTGATATACTTTTGTTAGATTATGTAATTTTCTTTAGATATTGTTGGTTAATTTTTTATTAGATAATATTTGTAAATGTTTTAGATGATTTAGTTAGTTTAGATATTAAAATATTAGATAAATTTGAGATAATATTGTTAGAGATAAACTTGTAAGATATTTGTTTAAAATATTAGATAATTGTTAAAATAATAAAATTGTTAGATAAAATATTAAATAAAATTTGTTAAAATTTAGATAATTTATTATTAGGAAAAAACATGACTATTTTTATAGAAAAAATAATTTAAGTGGTTGGTTAATAAGGAAAATAATATGTTGGTTAATTTATGTGTAAGATAAAAATGTTAGATAAAAATTTAGATAATGTTGTAAGTAAATAATATTGTTAGAGATATAATTGTTATATAATGTTATATAATTATGTAAGTAGTTGGTTAAAATATTAGTTAATGTTAGATAAAATATTGTTAGATATATTTGTTAGGTAATTTTAAAAATAATATTGTTATAGATATGTTTGTTAGATAAAATATTGTTAGATAACTTCCAAAATAGTATGTTAGATAATTTATTTGTAAGATAAAAATGTTAGATAAAATTTAGATAATGTTGTAAATAATATTGTTAGATAATGTTATATAATTATTTAGGTAGTTAGTTAACTTTCAAAATAGTATGTTAGATAATTTATTTTTAACACAATATTGTTTGAGATATAATTCCATTTTAGACGATAATTTTATTTAAATTTTATTTATAAGAGAAAAATGTCAACGAGGGTCAGATGCTTGGTATATAGTCATGGATCAATCTCTCCCGGTGGTGTTTGTGGGGTTATGTTTCAATCTAAACGGAACAAAGTCATTACGTTGCCTAGTGATATTACGTTCGATAGATTGAAAGAATTGATTAGGGAGAAACTTATGCTTTCTCCTCTTGAAGAGATCACTTTTATCGTGTATAGATTGCCAATAAGTTTTCTAAACTCTGGATATGTCTACACAACCTGGATCTTATCGGGTGATGATGATGTCAACTCAATGATGGAAACACATATAGAATGGATGGTGATAAACTAGAAAATGAGTTTCACTTACCTAGTTCAACGGATGTACGCTGCAAGAGCAAGTGATCGTCCAAGTATCTGCAAGAACTTCACAGGGGGGCCTTGCGAAGAATACTCCGACGCTCAAGTTAGTATATGAGAGATATCAGAGTAAGAGAATTCAGAGATGCAAAGAGTAGCTAACCTTAAACTGTTGAGTTGAGCTCTATTTATAGAGCAGGGGGAGAGAGGTGGCCAGCGCGCGGGGCGCACCACGTAGCCAGACACGATCTCCACTAGCGGAGGTGGTGGAGACCGAGATTTGCGGAGCAAGGCAATCGTGGGTGATTGCGTGTCGTCCCGCTTGGCGGGCACCAGGAGACTGGAGAACGTGGGTGTGACTAAGGTCGTGACCCACGATCTTCCTCAGCGAAGTTTGCGGGACAAGGCAGTCGTGGGTGACTGCGCGTTAGTCCGGTGGCGCGCGCTGTGACCCAAGGTGGAGCACGGCCGCCTCTAATGTTCAGAGGGCACTCGAATGGCTCCAGTGCGCCTTGTCAGGTTTGGAGGGGAGAGGGGGCCCGGTTCGAGGGTTACTTAGGCGTACGCACAAAAAGTGATGTATCAGATGTAATTTTCTTATTAAATTGTAATCGTCTTATGTTTGATTATGTATTTTAAATATCTATTTGTTTATGTATGACTTTTTCTTATGTTTATGAAAATGACTATACATGTTAAATATGAACTTATTGATCATTGAATTAATGTCCTTCCTGCAAATTAGTAAAGATGGCAGGAAGAGACAGACAGGCACAGGCACGGGCACGGATTGTTAACTCCGGACCAATAAACCCTGATGTTCTGATATTACAAGAACGACATATCTCACAAACAGTTTGGAATCGCACTGGCCAAAATTGGGTTAGTCTTCACGGTCAAATGAGTTAATGAGTTGCTAACGTTAATAAAATGCTTTTTTTAACCACTCGGCTCTCATCTTGCAGGATCGCACTCTTATTACACGACGATGCACCTTTAGTCAACAAATTGAGGGTGTCCCACCTCTTCAGATTGTCCCTCATTTGATGCGAGCTGGATTCTATGAGATCTCTCGCGTTGTCCCATTTGTGTATGAGTCGCCCTTCGTTTCAGCTTTGATCGAGCGATGGAAGTTGGAGACCCACACGTTCCATTTTTCGCAGGGAGAGTGCACAATCACTCTCCAAGATGTCGCAATCCAGTTGGGACTACCTGTTGATGGGGCTCCAGTTATTGGTCCCACTAATTACGTCCATCTTTATGGCAAAAAAAAAAAATTACGTCCATCTCTCTTTGTTAAGTGTGATGTGAGAAAAAGCTGACGTAGTTGATTGAGATGAGATGGACTCAAATTTGATCTCATATTTTTTAAAGTATCCCAAATTTGGTCTCATAACTTTTTAAAATATTCCAAATGTAATCTTATATCTTTAGAATTAGATTTAAATTTGGCCATTCATTATTTTCAACTATGTTTAATTAGTTTTCCATTCCTTTTTGTTTTTCTCTAGAAGAATAAAATATTATTAGCTTCAAAATCATAAATAATTAACCCACTAAGATTATACTAATGATTTCCTACTTAATATTTGCAAGTTTATTTTGCAAGATCAATTAACTTTCTTATTTTTACCTTATTCATTTATGTAAGGGAAGTGAAGCCTTTTTTCTCTTTGTTATTATGTTCTCGAAAAGAAATATAATAAATTAAAGAGTCAATCATCTAGAAAAAAAAAAATCTCAAGTCATTTTCTAGTTAGAAAAATATAATTATGATTAACACCTTAAAATTTATGTAAAATAAAATTATGCAGAGTTATTGGCCAAAAAAAATTATGCAGAGTTGAAAATTGTGAAAGACTAAATTTAAAACTAATTCTAAACATATGAGACCACGAATATAATAGAAATAGGGGTTTTGCGTGCCCTAATGGGCACGCATATATATGTATGTAAAATAAATGAGGGACCAAATTATTAACTCAGTAAAAAAAAGAACCAAATAATAAATTTTTTTTTATTTTAATTACATAAAAATTTTTTATCTTAGTATAAGTGGGAGGATGACCAGAAGGCTCCTCCCACATATAATATAGTATAGATGTTTAATATTAAATTCGTATGTACTCCCCATTTAAAGGGGCGATTGTCTCAAGTTGAGCGATCAAGAACAACTGATTAAGATAATTAATTTTGGGTGTATCTTGATACATAAATGCATTGATACATTAAAGGGGCGGTTGTCTCAAGTTATTTGTCACTATCTGTATTTTTAAAAATAAATACGTAGGAAATGAATTTCTTGGGAAATAATTTTTTTTGTGGAGAACAACGTATTCCTCCTAAATAGCATGGAATTCAAATTTCTAAAATGTGATACGTAAAAAATGAAATATTTATTACCTTTTTTTATATTTTCGATACCATTACTTTTTCTTTTAGATAAAAAAATTATTGATACTCCAAAGTGTGTGATTATTTTTACTTGCACTCTAAAATTTTTTTTTGGGTTAATTATATTCCAAAAGTATAGGGTCAAATTCATTTATATCCTCAAAATTCTTTTTAGTTGATTACACTTCTAGGGGCGTCTGGTAGACGGAGTATTTTTCATTCCCGTGAATTATATTTCTGGGAATGTGATTCCTAGAAATAAGATTCTCAGGATTATAAAAACGTCTGTTTGGATGAATTAAAATAATCCTAGGATTATTTTCAATATTCCCAAGAATATTACAATCTTGTGTTTGGTTCAATTTTGATATTTCTGGGAATATTTAATACTTTTACAAATATGTCATTGACTTTTTACAAAAAGCAATGAAATATATATATATATATATATTTATTTATATACTATATTATATGGCTCCACCCCTTTATGGTTGGTCAAAATTATCGAATTAAAAAATTAAAAAAGAAAAAAAATCACCCACTTTTCTCTAGCTAGCCCACGTTCATTTTTACGTAAAAAAAATCACCCATGTTCATTCTCATTAAGTCAAAATTTTTAATTAGTCCCAAATGTATCAGGAAATTTCAAATTGGTCCCNTTCAAATTGGTCCCAAACTTTATATAATCCTTATATAATCTTTAACTTTAAATCAATTCAAACATTATATGCATATATGAGCAAGAAGAGATGAAAAGTGAATGACAATTGATAAAGATGAAAAGTGACAAGGATTTGTAGAGAAATAATTAATTAGGGTAAATTAATTAGGGATAATAAAGTCATTTTGGATAAAAAAAATAATCCCATGTCATGGGATTAAACTAATCCCACCCCTTAGGGTGGGAGCTATTTTAAGAAATTATGCTATTTTTGGTAATACAATATTCCCGGGACTAATTATCCAATCCGCATACCAAACGCGGGATTACTTTAGTTCGGAACTCATAATCCCGGGACTATTTTTTCAATCTTTGTACCAAACGCCTCTGTAGTGTTTTACATTTGAGTCAATTGTACTCCTAAATATCTCCCAATTTAGGGGTACAATTGACACGAAAACACAAAGTTAAGGGTATAGTCGACTTAAAAAAATTTAGGAGTGCAACTGAAACTGAACTTATATTTTAGAATTACAATTAACAACAAAAAATGTTTGAGATACAACTAAAAATGATCCATATTTTAGAGATACCGAAGGTACTTTTGTCTTTTTTATATAATGATAAATTTTTCTCATCCACCTATGTAATGTTTAAAAGAAGATTAATTACATTGGAGCTTAAAGTAAATAATTAAAAGCTCTTGAAGCATGGACACTTCATTTTGAAGGCGTGTCGAACATGTGTCAGTGTCCGACACTCGTACAACACACACGACACTTACCTGACATATATTCATAAATTTTAGAATATAAAATCAATATTTTTTAACTTTAACATGACAAATAATAAAAAATAATAATACATATGACATATATTATGAATAAATATTGTAATTTTTAATCTTTTCATTAAAATTTGTGATTATTTAATTATTTATATATATAAATATATGCCATATCGTGTCGCATAATTTTCAAAGTTTGACGTATCGCTGTATTTATATTCGTATCGTATTCCGTATCCGTATGAGTGTCCATATTTAGTAGCTTCTAACACTTCAAAATCGAACTTAAATATTTCAAAATCTACCTTCAACAGTTGTTAGTAAATATTTATTACTTAAGTTAATTAATTAAAATAATTTATTTTTTTAAAATAAAAAGGTAGGGGAAGGAAGGTGTGATCATGGGGATTGATCACGTGGCGATGGGGTATAATGGTTGTCAGCTTTTGGGGTTGCATGCTTCAGAGTTTGAAGTAAAGTAGCCGTTGCTGCTTCTGCTCTACTGCATTCACTGCTTCCTATTCATTGTCATTTTATTTGTCACTATCTATATTTCTTCTGTTACATTTTTATTTTAAAGAACCATTTATTTATTTAATTAAAAAAGTCATTTATATTCTTAAATTGTTTATATAAATATATATTAGAAAAAACACTCGAATTCTCTATCAATGTGTTCACTGTTCAGTTCACCTCCGTCATATAAGCACACCTTCCTTTTACGCGTGTACCTTGCATCCTCTCGTATCATATCCTTCAACACTTTCCACTTACCACTTTCCAGTTTCCATCATGTTGGAAATTGCACTCTCTATTTACAAAAAATACCATTCCCTCAATTTTAAACTTGAACAATTTTTTTTAATAATTTTCAAGATTATAAGAATAATAGGTAATTATAGATGGTTTATTTTACGTCAAAATCTTATTTTGACTCTTAATATTTATCTTAAATTTTATTTTGATTCTTAATGTTTTTTTTATTACATTGTGGTCTTTTAATATTTTTTAAAAATTATGTTTCGATCCTTTATAAATAATAAGTATTATGATGGACCTATAACTACTAAATATTTTTTTTGTTTCAAGTCTGATTATGACGAAATCGAAGTTACGAATTACACTTTATGAGTTATTTCTCTGTCCAGTTAGAGTCATTGGCAAAATGAGGTCAAATTGAGTCTAAAATTGGGTCGTATAGCGGGCTTCTCATTCCATGAAGTTGGTTATATCTCTCTTATTTTAAGTTCAAATGTAATGAAATTGGAGTTACAAGTTATTATTTATGTGTTATTTCTTTGCATAGTCGAAGTCATTGACAAACAAAGTCAAATAGTACTTTGAAAGTGAATTTGGTCAAAACACAAATACTTGTTAGTATAGTTAGTAATCAAAGTCCCACATTGGATAAGTTTATATCTGAAAGGTTATATCTGTTTAGATTTTTCCTATAAATAACACTTCTTCTCAAAGCACAAGGATCTAGTCTTCAACTTATCTTTCTCTATTATGTGTTGAGAAGGTGTTAAATTATTGCTGGCTATAATACCAGACTTTGTAAATCTTGGAGGAAATATGCCATAAACACTCAGCAGCATACAAATAGTAGGGGCTTGATTTCCTTAAAGACAGTGACCACACTATCGAAACCTAAATACCCAAATAAAGTCTTGCTAAGACCAAAATTGTAAGAAAAAAAAATAAAGGACTATATCACAACTTACGTAAAGATAAAAGATCAAAATTACATTATGGCCCAAAATATATGATTCAATCCTTGAAATATCGCAATTATAACAAATTTGATCTTTGGGTCAAATTTATTAATCAAACAATATAAA
>QANZ01037641.1:0-16839 GCA_003254925.1 Chamaecrista fasciculata | reverse complement strand
ACACATGAAATAAAATGATTCGCCCTAGGGCACAATCTCCATCACAATGCTGCTTTGACATCGAATTGCCATATCTCATAGGCAAGTTGGATCCTAGTGGTCTTGGCCATTGCAATAGGTGAAAAGGAAAACCCTTTGCAACTAGCCTAGCCTTGAAGACGTTGACGTTTCCATCTCAGCCTTCATGGCTTCAACCCATTTCTTTGAGTTGGGATGATAGTTTCTTGATAGGTGGTCGGCTCACCACGCTCTATGAGCAACACATCCCTGTTTTCAATCACCAAAGATCCATATCTTTGTGGTTGAAAACGTGTTCTATCAGAACTTCGTTGTCCTTGTGTTATTAGAGGAGCTTCCACAACACCTTGTGGTTCCTCTCCAGTTTCCGTCTGTGCCTCTGAAGTGCTTTGTGGATCTTGAACTCCTTCAAGATCTACCTTACTCCCACTGTTTGTTTTGGAAACAAGATCCTTCTCTAAGAAGATCAACTTCTGACTACAAACTCTTTGTTGTCAGATGGGCAGTAAACATAGTATCCCCTCGTTTCCTTGAGGTACCCTACAAGCACCTTTTGGAGATAGTTTATCGTTTGCTTAACGTAAACTTTACACCCCCAAATTTGTGATAAGACACTATGGGACTCCTCCCATCCATATCTCATATGGTGTCTTCTCAACTGCTTTAGACGGAACACGGTTAAGTGTGAACACGGCAGCTTCTAAAGCATCTCCTCAAAAGGATCGCGGAAGATCAGTTTTGACTCATCATAGACCGAACCATATCAAATAGAGTTCGATTCCTCCTCTCGGAAACACCATCCCCATGGCGTTTCAGAAGGGGTAAGTTGTGAGACCATCTCACAGCTTCTATGATGATCAACAAATTCTTGAATCAAATACTCGTCCTCTCGATCGGATCGAAGGACTTTGATTTTCTTGTCAAGTCAGTTCTCTACTTCTCTTTGAAATCTTCATTTCAAAAGACTCTGACATATGCTTTAATAGGTAACCGTAGTCAAACCTATTGAAGCAGTTAGTGAGAGTAACCACCTTTAGCTTGGGTACTCATGGGTCCACATACATCACCATGTATGATCCCCAATAAGTCCGATGCCCCCTCGCTGTGGCCAGTGAAAGGCGCCTTTGTCATTTTTCCAAGTAAACAAGATTCGCAAGCATCATATGATTCAAAATCAAATGAGCTTAGAAGTCCATCTCTATGGAGCTCCTCTAGGCGTTTCTCATTTATATGGCCTAAACGACAATGCCAAAGGTATATAGGATTAGATTCGCTAATCTCAATCCTTTTTGTATCAATGTTATAGATATTGTTATCGTGTTAACGTTCAAACTTCAAGATGCAATGATTACCTTGCAAATCACCATAAGAAAGTAAACATCATCTTAATAAATCGAACACCATTCTTTTCAGTTAACACATGCAAAACCTTCCTTATCTCATAAGAAAGAGAGGCATTGGTTGAGCCTTAAAGAAGGTACATGATAACAAAAGTTAGGCCCAGAGGGCAAAACAAGCTCGCATGTTCCTACAGCAACAGCAGCAACCCTTGCTCTATTGCCTACTCGTAGGTTCATCTCGCTTCTGTCCAGCTTTCTACTGTCTCTAAGACCCTTCACATCAAATGTGAAAACCACATGCTGTATCTAATACACAAGCGGTTATAGTAGACAAGTGAACGTCTATAACGAAGATACCATAAGTAGAGATCTTATCTCCTTTTATTCTTTTGATCTTCCAAATACAATTTCCCATTTCTCAAAAGGGCAAATTGCATCCTTTGAAAGCCTTGCCTTCTTGGTAGGTAGTGGGTCAGGCTCAGCCGCTGGCTTGGTCTCACCAAACTCGGCGTCTCCTTTCCTCTTTCCTTTGCCCTTCCCTTTCTCCCTGATTTTGGAACGTTTCCATGAGCTGTGTGACCATCTCTACACCCGACAATATCCCCGTGTTCAACTCTTGAACTATTGTGGCTAGCATCAAGGTAAGTAACGTCCACAGAGTCATTGAAGTGCTTCTCCAAGCAATTCTCTATGCTCTTGGAGCGTCCTTGGCATGCTCTTCAGGGGAGGGATCTCTAGGACACAAAATTTCCTTGGTTGGGTGAGAACAAATCTCATATTACAAAATCAATCTAGGAAGTCAGCAGCTTCCTTCGTTGGGTGAGAACACTTCTCAATTACGATACCAGTTAAGGAATTTCATCCTAGACAACTTGTCCTTCTCAAGGACAGATCGCAGCGATAGTGATGAACTATTGTTTGTTGCCATTGATTCTACTATTAAGATATGAAAAGTTTATTTAGCAGAAATATTCTTCCACCATTTTATAAAACCCAGTGAAATTTATTATTGGTGGCTAAGACCCATATTTCACCAAAGTTTACCGTCGCGGAGGCGATCATGCACCCTTTGGTTATTTAGGTAGGTAACTCCTTACCAATCACATCTCTATGTGACTCTTAGATCCTTATGGGACTGTATCATCTCATGATACTTATTATGGCATGTTTATCCCATCTAATGCCTTGAGGTCCATATCCAACACCACACAATTCACATATGAACAAATTTTACACCAGAGTAGAGGGAGACGACACGCAGGCCGTATTTACCGAAATAAACCTCCTGGAGCCATATCCAACACCACACAATTCACATATGAACAATTCATACAATTATGTCAAACACGGTAACAAACACAAATATTAAAACTCCTTTTAAAATTGTGTTCAATTTAAGGTCTGTGCAATTTTAACATGCCTTTTCTTGAGATTAGGCCTTTTATCAATAATAATAAATAGCATGAATCTCCATTCAAGAATTTATAATTATTGACCCCCAAAAATTGTAAAATTCATAATTTTAACAAATTTTCAGCCACCTTTATAATTATTATAATTAAAACTCTTTTAACTATAATTATAAAGGAATTTCGATTTTGGCCTAAAACATCAAGAAAAAATTTCCGGTCGATCCAATCGACTCTATATGTATCTCATACATATAATTTGCACCTTTTTCTGTAGATTGAATTTTTAAGAAAAAGTTCGGTGATTTTTGTAAAACCAAAAACGTGATTGAAAGCGCTAAACACACATATCATACATCACATGTACACATAAACAGTTTTAAATCCTAGAACTAGCGTGGCTCTGATACCACTGTTGGGAATTCTAGGCGCCTAACGCAGCGGAAGCAAATATAAAATTAAAATAAAACACGCAAGGTCCTAAAATTCCCGAACGGATCCGCTAGTAGAATTTAAAACTTTTAAGATAGTGGTATACCTCACGAGTTTCAATCGATTTGTTGAACAAGGCGTGTTCTAGGAGTCCACTCGCAGCGTCCTCCCTCTACCAGTAATCCACACGAACAGTTTCTTCGGGCACCAAGGTGCTAGCCTTCAGTTCTTTTCTCCAAAAGAACCAGGGACCAATCTACAGTGTATTTGAACTCAAGAACTCCTTCTTGATTCAAACTCCAAAAGTGGCGCAATGGAGAATTCCCACAAGAACTCCTTCTTGTCTTTCCTTCTCTCACAAACCCTAATTTTTGGCAACCACAAATCGAATTGCCTAACTCTTAGGCCAAATCGATTTTACCCTCTCAACTCTTGAGAACCAAAAATTTCCTCACTTGGAAACTAGTGTTTTGAAGGAGGCGATTTTTATCTCTCTCAACAAGGAGGATGAAAATTGCACAAATGAATTCTCACTCACATGGCTTAACCTAGGCGCCTAGCCCTAGGCTATATATAATTATTTTTAGAGCATTATTATAATTCTAAATTATAATAATAATATGGCTTCATGACTTGAATTTCAAATTATAATATTACCATAATATTAAATTTAAATTCAAATCGTAATCTTAGAGAATCAAATTGAGAGATCAAATCTCCCATGGGACCCACCTAAGAAGGCGCCATATGCCTCTAAAAATACTTTGGAATTTTATAAATCAAAAACCTTCCTAACTCTTAGGAAGTCATGATTCTCCAAAGATCCTGATTTGAGATCTCATCAAATCTTTTGAATTCAAATCTTTTGATATCTCCATCAAATCTTTTGAATTCAAATTCATGACTTAAATTAATAAAACAATTTTATTAATTTAAAATGCTAAAAGAGGCGCCACCCTCATGCCAATATTAGGGAATTTTATAATTCAATAATTTCCTAACTCTTAGGAACCTTATCTGAATTATTTTTCCTTAATATTTTAATTGTAAATAATTAATCCCCATTAATCATTTAACAATTATTATATTTAAATTTGTCTCACAAATTTAAATATTTCACAACTGTAGATCAATTAAGACAAGACTTAATGTCCCAGACATTTCTGCTGTCTTAAATCGTGCCACCGGAGTGACCCACGAATTAACCCTAATTCGTGTCCCTTTCAAACGGTGTCCCGCTCCTGCTCGTGTGTGACCCAACAGGTCCCACGTGAAGTTGGCAGTAAGTCATCCCCATGACCTACAAGTCGTGAGCGGACTCTAGCAAGCCATCACGACCACCCAAAACAAGTGAGTTGTCGTTTTTACCAAAACCGACTTAACCTTAGTACCACCTTGTCAAAGACCCTATTGTCACACGATATCTTGGTCATGGATTAGGCACAGGAAAGTCATCCATAATCCAAACCTCAACTTTCTCGATTCCCTGAGTAAGTCCCAAATCTTAGCGTGGCCACGCATTTTTCCTGGACAGACTCATCGAGGGCGCAAGTTAGATATCTCTCATTTAACGAGGGACAAAATCCCATTTTGGCCAATCCACATTCCTCAGCACGGCAATCAACCAGACCCGTACTTAGCCCTTATGACTACCCTGTTACGGGCAGCGTTAGACTAAGCCAAAGTCTGACAACTGCAACGCCGGAATAATGATGACCTCAGGTCTAAGGCGTCGTGACAGGTGTACAGGAGAGGCATGCTGATGATTAAACCCATGCAGGACTCTCCGGGTCATGTCCAGCAACTCGTAACCCCTTACATAATTGCACCATGACTCTCGTACCAACATCTAGTGTATGCATCTCTATGCACCGAGGTCATGCTGGTCTTAGTTCATTTCAAGTTCCCACTTGAATGAGCGACCAGGGACAGTTTAGATTAATTATCACATAATTAATCACAGACTGTTATCATAGTAAACATGCTAATAATATGATAACCATTAATTTATCTCCATAAATTAATTGATATGTTCACAACATATCTATAAAATGATTGGCCCTAGGGCACAATCTCCAACAATAACAACCTCCCCCAAGCTCAATCCACTTTCTAGGGAGGATGTATAGGCTCTCAACGATGGAGATTGTGCTTCCACAAGCTCGAACTCCCTTTGATTGGCCATGCATATAGGGTCGACGATGTGGAGATGAGAAGAAGGGGAGAGAAAGCGAAGCAACAGGCATCTTCCCTCAACATAACCTAAAGATACCATTTAATTACTTGATTATTGGATAAACCATGGGCGTGAGTGGGTTGGAACAACTTGAAACCGATCTTGGATGATAGGAAACGTTGTATGCTTGAAGCTTGCAACAAGATTCGCCTCCATTGTATCAACAATTGACCACCCTCTACTCTCTATCGTTGTGAATAACAACGTCCCCCAAGCTCAATCCACTTCTAGGGAGGATGTATAGGCTCTCAACGATTGAGATTGTGCTTCCACAACCTCGACCTCCCTTTGATTGGCCATCGATATAGGGTAGACGATGTGGAGATGAGAAGATTAGGAGAGAAAGTGAAGCAACGGGCATCTTCCCCTCAACCTAACCTAAGATAGCATTTAATTGCTTGATTATTAAACAAACCATGGGCGTGAGCGGCTTGGAACAACTTGAAATGGATCTTGGATGATAGGAAACATTGTATGCTTAAGGCTTGCAACAAGATTCGCCTCCATTGTATCAAGAATTGACTGATGGAGATTGTACCCTAGTGCCAATCATCATATAGGTATGTTGTGAACATATCAATTAATTTATAGAGATAAATTAATGGTTATCACATTATTAGCATGTTTATTGTGATAACAGTCCGTGATTAATTATAAGATAATTAATCTAAAACTGTCCCTGGTCGATCATTCGAGTGGGAACTTGAATTGAACTAAGACCAGCATGACCTCGGTGCATAGGTATGCATGCACTAGATGCTGTTACTAGAGTCATGGTGCAATTACGTAAGGAGTTACGAGTTGCTGGACTGACCCGGAGAATCCTACATGGTTTTAGTCATTAGCTAGTTTCTCCTGGTACACCTGTCACGATGCCCTTAAGACCTGAGGTCTTCATCATTCCGGCGTTGTAGTTGTCAGACTTTAGCTTAGTCTAATGTTACCCGTAGCAGGGTAGCCATAAGGGCTAAGTACGGGTCTGGTTGATTACAGTGCTGAGGAATATGGATGACCAAGACGGAATTTTGTCCCTCATAGAGATGGGAGATATTTCACTGGGCCCCTCGATGAGTCTGTCCAAGGAATGTGTGGCCACACTGGAAATTGGGACTTACTCAAGGAATCGAGAAAGTTTGAGGTATGGATTTTGGATGACTTTCCCATGCCTGATCCATTACCGAAATATCGTAGGACAAAAAGGGAACATGACAAGGTCGTACTGAGGTTAAGTCGTTTCGGCGTTAAACGATAACTCACGTGTTTTGGGTAGTCGTGATGGCTTGCTAGAGTCCGCTCTCGACTTGTAAGTCATAGGGATGACTTGCTGCCAACTTCACGTGGGGCCTACTGGGTCACACACGAGCAGGATCAAGATGCCATTTCGGGACACGAATTAGGGTTAATTCGTGGGTCACATTGGTGACACCGTTTAAGACATAATTGACTGTCTGGGACAGGAAATATTGTCTTAAATAAATATCTACAGATATATGATATTTAGATTTGTGGGACAAATTTATATATATATATGATAATTGTTAAATAGATAATTGGATTATGCTATTTACAATTATATTCCTATTTATAATATTAGGAATAAATAAATTAGATAAGTTTCCTAAAAGTTAGGAAATTATTGATTTATTAAATTCACTAATATTAGGATAAATAGGGATGAGGTTGGCGCCTAATACTAGCCTATTTTAATTAATAGAAATGTTTTATTAATTAAAGTCATGGCTTGAAGATTTGAAATTCAAATAGATTTGATCTAGATTTCAAATGATTGAATTAGATATTAGTGTAATATTTTAATTCAATAATAATATATATATAGGTGGAAGTCGAATTTTTAGGTCTATTTGAATTAAATATTAATGTAATATTTTAATTCAATAAAAGGCTTAAAATTCGAATTTGAGATTGACTTAAGATATTATGGTAATATCTTAAATCAATATTGTTGGAAAATAACAAATTAGTTATAACTAACTAATGGTTAGGTTTGTTATTTTAGTTTATTAAATTCCAACTAAAATCCTAGGACTTGGCGCATGGGAGGGAATCTCCTTGGGAAGATTTGATCTTCCAAATTGATTCTCCAAGATTGCATTTGGATCCAAATTATAAATTAAGGTAATATTATAATTAGGAATTAAAGTCCTAAAATCATGATATTAGTGTAATCTCATGATTTAATAATTTGATAATTGTATAATTTTGGGAAACCCTAATTATAATTATCAAAGCCTAAACCCTATATATACATATAGAGCTAAAGTCGACTTACACTACTCTAGTCTCTCATACCTTGGGAATTTCGACTATAGCTAGCAAAGTTCACAAGATCAAAATTGTTTTGAGTCTTGGTGAAAGTTGGTGAGAGAAAACACAACCCTAATCTTTCTAGAGAGAGAAAGTGGCGCAAACCCTAGAATTGTTTTAGGTTTTGTGAGTTGAGGTTGTGTGTGAGATCAAGAACCACATTCTTGATCAAAGGCGCCATCTAAGCTTGGAGTTTGAGAAGTGTTCTTGAACCCAAGAACACCGTAGATAAGGCTCCCGGTTTGCTTGGAGAAGTAAACGAGGCTAGCACCTAGGCATCTGCCAAACTGTTCGTGTGGATCACCGGTGGAGGGAGCACACTCGGAGTGGACTCCTCACATTCGTAAACGCAAAGAACAGCCATCGATTTGGGTAAATTCTTGATCTTACACCGATACAGGTCCATATAGCGGATCTATTGGGAAAGAAATCGCTATGTATGGTTTAAAATTTTTGTTTTATACACGTTTCCGCTGCTTTATATGCATGGCGATTTCCCAACATTGACCACCCTCTACTCTCTATCGTTGTGAATAACAACCTCCCCCAAGCTCAATCCACTTCTAGGGAGGATGTATAGGATCTCAATGATTGAGATTGTGCTTCCACAAGCTCGACCTCCCTTTGATTGGCCATGTATATAGGGTAGACAATGTGGAGATGAGAAGAATAGGAGAGAAAGTGAAGCAACGGGCATCTTCCCCTCAACATAACCTAAGATACCATTTAATTGTTTGATGATTAGACAAACCATGGGCGTGAGCGGCTTGGAACAACTTGAAACGGATCTTGGATGATAGGAAACATTGTATGCTTAAGGCTTGCAACAAGATTCGCCTCCATTGTTGTTGGGAAATCAATCAGGGCGGCGCAGCGGAAGCAAATAAACTTGTCCTTCAAATTTAAATATCACAACTGTAGATAATATTTAAGACAAGACTTAATGTCCCAGACATTTTGCTGTGTCTTAAATTGTGTCACCGGAGTGACTCACGAATTAACCCTAATTCGTGTCCCTTTAAGCGGTGTCCAGATCCTGCTCATGTGTGACCCAGCAGGCCTCACGTGAGGTTGGCAGCAAGCCATCTCTATGACTCACAAGTCGAGAGCGGACTCTAGCAAGCCATCACAACTTTCTCGATCTTCTTGAGTAAGTCCCATTTCCCAGCGTGGCCACGCATGCAGGACTCTCCGGGTCAGTCAAGCAACTCGTAACCCCTTATGTAATTGCACCATGACTCTCGTAAAGCATCTAGTGCATGTATCTCCATACACCGAGGTCATGCTGGTCTTAGTTCATTTCAAGTTCCCACCTGAATGAGCGACCAGGGATAGTTTAGACTAATTATCACATAATTAATCAGGGACTATTATCATAGTAAACATGCTAATAATATGATAACCATTAATTTATCTCCATAAATTAATCAATATGTTCAAAATATATTTATAAAATGATGGGCCCTAGGGCACAATCTCCAACAGATTCCTACTTGCACTAGTTACAAATATTAATCAAACTGTTCCTACACTAGGTGATGGAGATTGTGCCCTAGGGCCAATCATCATATAGATATGTTGTGAACATATCAATTAATTTATAGAGATACATTAATGGTTATCACATTATTAGCATGTTTACTGTGATAACAGTCTGTGATTAATTATAGGAAAATTAATCTAAAACTGTCCCTGGTCGATCATTCGAGAGGGAACTTGAATTGAACTAAGACCAGCATGACCTCGGTGCATAGGGATGCATGCACTAGATGCTGTTACGAGAGTCATGGTGCAATTACGTAAGGGGTTGCGAGTTGCTGGACTGACCCGGAGAATCCTACATGGTTTTAGTCATTAGCTAGTTTCTCCTAGTACACCTGTCACGATGCCCTCAAGACCTGAGGTCTTCATCATTCCGGCGTTGTAGTTGTCAGACTTTGGCTTAGTCTAACGTTGCCCGTAGCAGGGTAGCCATAAGGGCTAAGTACGGGTTTGGTTGATTACCGTGCTGAGGAATATGGTTGACCAAGACGGAATTTTGTCCCTCATAGAGATGGGAGATATTTTACTGGGCCCCTCGATGAGTCTGTCCAAGGAATGTGTGGCCACACTGGAAATTGGGACTTACTCAAGGAATCGAGAAAGTTGGAGGTATGGATTTTGGATGACTTTCCCATGCCTGATCCATTACCGAAATATCGTAGGACAAAAAGGGAATTGAACAAGGTCGTACTGAGGTTAAGTCGTTTCTGCGCTAAACGATAACTCACGTGTTTTGGGTAGTCGTGATGGCTTGCTAGAGTCCGCTCTCGACTTGTAAGTCATAGGGATGACTTGCTGCCAACTTCACGTGGGCCTGCTGGGTCACACACGAGCAGGATCAAGATGCCATTTCGGGACGCGAATTAGGGTTAATTCGTGGGTCACATTGGTGACACCGTTTAAGACATAATTGACTGTCTGGAACAGGAAATATTGTCTTAAATAAATATCTACAGATATATGATATTTAGTTTTGTGGGACAAATTTAAATATATATATATAGNTATAGGTGAAAGTCGAAATTTTAGGTCTAGTTCGAATTTAAATATTAATGTAATATTTTAATTCAATAAAAGACTAAAATTCGAATTTGGGAGATTGACTTAAGATATTATAGTAATATCTTAAATCAATATTGTTGGAAAATAACATTAGTTATAACTACCTAATAGTTGGGTTTGTTATTTTAGTTTATTAAATTCCAACTAAAAACCCTAGGACTTGGCGCATGGGAGTATATCTTTTGGGAAGATTTGATCTTCCAAATTGATTCTCCAAGATTGCATTTGGATCCAAATTATAATATTAAGGTAATATTATATTTAGGAATTCAAGTCCTAAAATTATGATATTAGTGTAATCTCATAATTTAATAAATTGATAATTGTATAATTTTGGGAAACCCTAATTATAATTATCAAAGCCTAAACCCTATATATATATATATAGAGCTAAAGTCGACACACACATGAGTCTCTCATACCTTGGGAATTTCGACTTTAGCTAGCATTTTTCACAAGTCCAAAATCGTTTTGAGTCTTGGTGAAAGTTTGTGAGAGAAAACACAACCCTAATCTTTCTAGAGAGAGAAAGTGGCGCAAACCCTAGAAGTGTTTTAGGATTTGTGAGTTGAGGTTGTGTGTGAGATCAAGAACTACATTCTTGATCATAGGCGCCATCTTATCTTGGAGTTTGAGAAGTATTCTTGAACCCAAGAACACAGTAGATAAGGCTCCCGGTTCGCTTGGAGAAGTGAACGTGGCTAGCACCTAGGCATCTACCAAACTGTTCGTGTGGATCACCGGTGGAGGGAGCACACTCGGAGTGGACTCCTCACATTCGTAAACGCAAAGAACAGCCAATCGATTTGGGTAAATTCTTGTCCTTATACCGATACAGATCCATATAGCGGATCTATTGGGAAAGAAATCGCTGTTTGGTTAAAAATTTTATTTTATCTCCGTTTCCGCTGCTTCATAAGCATGGCGATTTCCCAACAGTGGTATCAGAGCCACGCTATTCTTGGATCTGTATTGGTTTTGGTGATTATACATGTGATGTGTAATGTATGTTTTTACCGCTTTTCATTGGCATGATAGTTGATGTTTTACGAAAAAGATCCACCAAAACTTTTTGGAATTAATGCTAAAGGTGCAAATTTTATGTATGTGATACATAAAGAAATCAATATGATTGATTTGGAAATTTTCTTGAAATTTTAGGCATAAGTCGAAATTCCTTATGATTATAGTTAAAATTGTTTTAATTATAATTATAAAAGGAGTGGCTGAAAATTTATTAAAATTGTGAATTTTATAAAGTTTTCAGATCAATAATTAAATTCTTGAATATGATTCTTGAGTTTTATAATTATTGATAATGGGCCTAAATTCAAGAAAAGGGCATATTAAAATTGCACAATCCTAATTAAACACAATAACAAAATCGGTTTTGATATGTGTGTTTGATATATTGTGTTTGACATAATTGTATGAATGGTTCATATATGTAATTGTGTGGTGTTGGATATGGCTCTAGGTTTTTGGTGTATACGGCCTACGTGTCGTCTCCCTCTATCCGATGTAATTTTACTTTTCAGTTTATACCTCAATGTAACTGGGGTTTACTCTCTTGTAATTTTACGTCTCTTTTTAGAAAAATTCTCTCATTGGCTTGGGAGAATTGTTAGGATAGGTGGGCCATATCTAAACACGATATATGTCTTTTTACATTTTAGCATTGTATGTGATGCAAAGCGCTAGATGTATGTTTAGGACGCGATTTTAACATGCTTTCAATATTAAACGCTACAACAACGTATATGATACGGGCGTGGGATTTTGCATATGATGCAAGATCCATGCACATGTTTATATGTATGTGATACATGGGGAAATAAACATGTGACATGACTCGTTTAATTTTAAAAGGAGTTTTGAAATTAAACTATGAAACGGAACGATTTTATAAAAATTAAACCCTTTTAGAAAATCTTAAGTTTTAATGCCGTCAATAAAACACCTTGTGGAAATCTTGTTCATCATAGAGCGGTGATCGCCCTCCGCGACACGTATCTATCTTGACCTCGAGGACACACGGGTGAATGGGAGATTCAGTTCGACGCCCATTGAAATCTTGGGTCATTAAATGCGGTGATCGACCTCCGCGACACGTATTTAAGTGACGCCGTTGATGATATGGGGCTGGGCTTCGGCCTCGTCGTTTGGGCTTTGCCATTCACGAGTTTTATTGTGTGACTTAATGGGGTTATGAAAACGGTTTTGGACCTCAAGGCATTAGATGGGATAAACATGCCATAATAAGTATCATACGATGATACAGTCCCATAAAGATCTAAGAGTCACATATGATGTGATTGGTAAAGAGTTACCTACCTAAATAGCCAAAAGGTGCATGATCGCCCTCCGCGACGGTAAATGTTGGTGAAATTGTTGGGAATTCTAGGCGCCTAACGCAGCGGAAGCAAATATAAAATTAAAATAAAAACACGCAAGGTCCTAAAATTCCCGAACGGATCCGCTAGTAGAATTTAAAACTTTTAAGATAGTGGTATACCTCACGAGTTTCAATCGATTGGTTGAACAAGGCGTGTTCCAGGAGTCCACTCGTAGCGTCCTCCCTCTACCAGTAATCCACACGAACAGTTTCTTCGGGCACCAAGGTGCTAGCCTTCAGTTCTTTTCTCCAAAAGAACCAGGGACCAATCTACAGTGTATTTGAACTCAAGAACTCCTTCTTGATTCAAACTCCAAAAGTGGCGCAATGGAGAATTCCCACAAGAACTCCTTCTTGTCTTTCCTTCTCTCACAAACCCTAATTTTTGGCAACCACAAATCGAATTGCCTAACTCTAAGGCCAAGTCGATTTTACCCTCTCAACTCTTGAGAACCAAAAATTTCCTCACTTGGAAACTAGGGTTTTGAAGGAGGCGATTTTTATCTCTCTCAACAAGGAGGATGAAAATTGCACAAATGAATTCTCACTCACATGGCTTAACCTAGGCGCCTAGCCCTAAGCTATATATAATTATTTTTGAGTAAAATAACTTTCCGGTCCCTGATTTATGCACTCGCTGACAGATAGGTCCCTGAATTTTACCCATTGTACTAGCCGGTCCCCGAATTTTGCAAACGCTGCACTAATTGGTCCCTCCGTCATATTGGCGTTACAAAAATGCTGACGTGGCCATAACGGACACTGATGTGTCCCGTTATGTGATGACGTGTCCCGTTATCGCCACGTCAGATCCCGTTATGTTGAAAAAAAAAAAATTGTGCCACATAGATAAATAGAGACACATCAGCATTGTTGTAGTGTATTTTCCAGTCCTTGCGTTTTGGCCAGTGTACTTTGCGGTCCCTTAATTGATCCAACCACTTATTCTCAATTCCCCCTTTTTCCTCATCTTCATTCATTTTAGTCCCAAATACTCAAAATAAAATTGTAAAGTGCCCCAAAACTCTTCCAAATATTTCAATTTAGTCCTTAAAAAATATTTAAAACCCTAATCCCTAAACCCTAAAACCCTAAAACCTTAAAACTACTCTCTTGCAATTTGGTCCCAAAATTAATATCCACCTCATTTTCACTTGACACCTCGTTAAAACTACTCTCTTGCAATTTGGTCCCAAAACCCCTAAATCCCCTAAAACTCTTTTTTAATCCTCTTCTTCATCTTTTTCATCTTCTTCATTCATTTTAGTCCCAAATCCTAAAAATAAAATTGTAAAGTATCCCAAAACCCTTGGAAGTTTCAACATTCATCACATTTTCTCATTGCATTTATAGGTCTCTAACCCATTTTTATTCCATTATTCTCAACCCCCCTTCTTTTTCATCATTTTCATTCATTTTAGTCCCAAATCCTCAAAATAAAATTATAAAATGTCCTAAAAGTCTTTCAAACATTCCAATTTAGTCCTTAAAAATATTAAAAACCCCTAAAACTTAATTTTTTTTAATCTTCATCTTCATCCAATTTAGTCCTCAAAAATATTAAAACCCTTAAATCACTAAACCCTAAACCCTAAATCCAGTATTTAGTGGGTTTTATTTTGAGTTGCAATTCAATCCCTGACATTTATTTTATTAAATCAAAAATTAAAAAAAATTCAATTTGGTCCCTAAAGAGATTCATATGCCAGAACCCCAAAACCCAGTACATGAACCCAAATCACGATTCATCAACATCATCATCATCAAATCCAGATTCATCAACACCATCATCATCAAATCCAGATTCATCAACATCATCATCACTTCTCGTCTCTCACACGCAAATCCAATTTCTTGAAGATAATGAGTATGAGTGGAAGCATCTCAGAGCTCGAACAACTTAAATCCAAAAACTTAAATCCAATCAAGAACTTCATATTTCGAATCCTAGCCAAAAATCTTCCGATCTCCAGCAAAACCTAAGCATTTTTCAAAATTTCCTGCAGCAAATTGGACTAAGGATACCGAAAATGAAAACCGAAAAACTAATTTCTCAAAAAATAGGCCCAAATCGAAAAAATAACGAAAAATCATCATCTCCTCCATATTTTTCTTCTTCTCATTCTCGATCTCCCAACGCAGAATAAGAGAATCATCATCGGAATCAAAATCAAAATGAAAACCAACAGAAATCAAGAAATCAAGAGCTATGGTGCCGCCGAGAGACTCGCCTTAGAGGAAGTTAGAAAGAGAAGAGTTGTAGCGAGATCGGAAGGAGTCGATGAAGGAGATGTGAGTGGTGATAGTTTTGTAGAATTGATGAAATTTCACTAATCACTATGAAACTTTTCTTTTTTGAGTTGCAATTCAATCCCTGACATTTATTTTATTAAATCAAAAATTAAAAAAAAAAAAATCAATTTGGTCCCTAAAGAGATTCATATGCCAGAACCCCAAAACCCAGTACATGAACCCAAATCACGATTCATCAACATCATCATCATCAAATCCAGATTCATCAACACCATCATCATCAAATCCAGATTCATCAACATCATCATCACTTCTCGTCTCTCACACGCAAATCCAATTTCTTGAAGATAATGAGTATGAGTGGAAGCATCTCATAGCTCGAACAACTAGAGAAGTGATGAAGATGAACTGGAGATGAACTGATCGCGACATCACAGCCAAAACGAAATCACTCGGCAAATCGCGAAACGAACGGATCTGGAAGAGAAGTGACGAAGATGAACTGGAGATTGGCACTGATGTAGATGAACTGGACTTGAAGGCAGCATCGCCTTTCTTCGAGCGTTCTCCAATACTCGTTCTCAACAGGCAACGACGGAAGGCGACAGTGGAGACTCGAGATGATGAACTCGACGGCGATTTTTGCCCATTGATGGAGATGGAGATCAAGAGATGATGATGGCGGAGGCACGGGATGAAGAGAAGAACTCTGCGTTTTTTTTTTTAATTAGGGATGAAGAGAACTGGGTTTCTTTTAATTAGGGATGAAAAAATTTGTGTATTTAATTAGGGTGTTAAATCAATTTAGGTTTTAGGGTTTAGATTTTAAGGTTTTGGATTTTAAGGTTTAAGATTTAGAGTTTAGGTTTTTAGGGTTTTTAATATTTTAGGGTTTAGGGTTGAGGTTTTAGGGTTTGAGATTTTAGGGTTTAGAGTTTAGGGTTTAGGGTTTTAGGGTTTAGAGTTTGGGGTTTTTAATATTTTTAAGGACTAAATTGGAATGTTTGGAAGAGTTTTGAGACACTTTACAATTTTATTTTGAAAATTTGGGACTAAAATGAATGAAAATGAGAAAAAAGAGGGGGAATTGAGAATAATATAAATAAAGATGGGTCAAGGGCCTAATTGTTCAACTCAAACTTTTTTTTTGAGTTTAGGGTTTGAAGTTTTAGATTTTGGGGTTTTAGAGTTTAGGGTTTTAAATATTTTTAAGGACTAAATTGGAATGTTTGGAAAAGTTTTGGGATACTTTATAAATTTATTTTGAGGATTTGGGACTAAAATGAATGAAAATGATGAAAAAGAGGGGGAATTGAGAATAATGGAATAAAAATGGGTCAGGGACCTATAAGTACAATGAGGAAATGCTGATGTGTCGCTATTTTATGACATGACTGTTGGGAAATCACAGAGGGAGCGCAGCGGAAAAATTAAAAATTTTAAACTAAACTCGAGTAAAACTAAAAGCTAACTCTGTGATTCCTTCCAGGATCCACTAACTATGTTTATACTAAGTAAGAAAAGATGTTTACCTAGTTTCAATCGGTGACTTATCGTGTTCGCGAATTTGAGAAGTCCACTGAGTGTCCTTCCTCAACCGGTGATCCACACGAGCAGTTTGGTAGATGCCTAGGTGCTAGCCTCCTTCACTTCTTCCCAAGTGAATATAGGAACTCTATCTATGATTCTTGAATAATCAAGAAGTGTTCTTGATTATCAAGATTGATTGGGCTAGGCGAATTTTCACTCTCAATAGAAGCTCTAGGCAAAAATTCTTGGTCTAACCAAGAATTGATCTGTGTTGTGAATTGTCTTTGAGTTAGGCGC
>QANZ01037637.1:0-32807 GCA_003254925.1 Chamaecrista fasciculata | reverse complement strand
CCCCCCCCCCCCCCCCCAAAAAAAACCGATACGACCAGAATAATTCAGAAAACCGGAAATAATACGAAGAATCGAACAAGAACCAAGACTAAAATCCGATACAAAACTAAAGAACCTCTCAGATCTGGTACGGAAAAGACAGATCGAGAATATTCCGACAAGACCCAAAATTGGGATCGATGGACGCAGAAAAACAAGATCTGATCAAATCTGAAACCGATTGATGGATTTGACGGCGGAATTCGAGAAGGAAGCGAAAGAGGAAGAATCGAGATCGGAGGAAGACGCGGTAAAAGACGAAAAAGGGCAAAGCTAGGGTTTGTTTCTTTTTTTGTTTTTTTTTTTTTTGGGAAAGAAAAGGACGAGTAAAGAATGGGCACGTATGTTATGATAATTACGGGAAATGCCCCTGTGAGAATGAGAATGGAGGGAAGAATGCGAGTGCGATATATATGGGGAATGAGTTTTGGAGGGTAGATTCTGAATCATAAGGAGGTTGTGACACGTGGCAGGCGATAAGAGGGTGAGAGTTTTGTGTAGTGTTTTGCTTTTGCTTTTAACTTTTTGGGGCCCAACGTGATTTCTGTGGGTGGGGAATCTTGGAGACAATAATGAAATTAGATTCTTATATTTTTTGGACACGTTACTATTCTTGGTTTCACCTGGCCAATCACAATATGACACACTACTCTTTGATTTTATATAAAGTCGAAAATTATGTTAAAATATTAAAAATACATAAATTAATTCTTAAAAAATTCAAACCGGTCCTAAAAGAATTAAATAATATATTTTTTATTCTATAAAAGAATTAATAAAAATATTATTTAAATCTTTCCAAGATTTATCATGAGCTAAATTATCAATTTAATAATCTTTTATAGGTTGAATTATTAGTTTAATCCTATTCTTATATATATATATATATATAATTATAATTATATATGTATTTTCTTTTTGTCGAAGATATTTATAATTTATCGGATAAAATAATAGTATTTTCTAAAAGTTTAATTATTATATAAATGAATATTTTAAATTTTGATAAATGACAAATAAAATTTTCTGTAGATGCAACTCTAGTTAAGATTTTTATTAACAGTATTAATTTAAGATTTTTATTAATAGTATTAATAGTATTAATTTAAATTTAGATACTAAATAGTTGATAATTGAAATACGAGATCAGATCGTGTATTTTAATTATTTAACTATTTAAGAACTGATTAGTTGACTCGGTGTAAATTCAGAGACTAAATTATATGTTTTCTCAAAAAAAAATGTCAAAATGCTAAATTAAATAAATAAATTCAAGATCTCCTAAATCTTACCTACCCAAAAAATCGCGACTCCACTACGATCTCAGTCATTTCTGATCCTATATGCAATTTAACAAAGTGAACTTTATCAAAAACTCAATCTTACACGATTTTACAATCTAAGATCTCGATCTTAATTACCATAACTAAAACTGCCTTCAAGAATCTCAATATTACTAGTAACTCCAAGGAAATGACCTATTTATCTCTAAGTAGCCCTATATATATACTGCCTCTTAAATAAAGTTTAGTTAATTCTCTTATAGTTTAAGGATTTATTACATCTTAGCCAAAATATTGAGTTATCAATTCGATGATGTTTCAAAAATTAAGTTGTTATTTTATTCTAAATTTAAATAACCCGAAAAAAAAAAAGAACAACGAGAGATGACAAGATGTAATTTCTTTTTTATTTTCTTAATTTACTCAAATCAAAGTACTCTGTACATCACTACATCTTCATGAGTAGCATTATATACAAAACCAGCAACTGCGTTGCCAAATTTGGGAAGGGAAAGATTGGCATATAAAAATATAACACAGGAGACGCAACACTTCTAGTTTCAGACGTAAGCCACAAGGCTTAAATAAAAAGCCTTGTCAATACCCCTTTGGCTTTGCAAGTGAACTCAACCAGCAAGAAAACAATCTCATCGATCAACACCCTCATCAAGACCTTTGGAACTGATCATCACATTTGAACCAATCTGCTTGTCAAACTTATTTCTCCTCCTCTCTTCATATTCTTGAAACCCATCAATCTGGATCATTCAACAATGCTTAAATTTCATTGCAACTTGGAACAACTCCGCGAAAAAAGTTATATGAGACTGTACCTGTTGAAACTGATCCATTGATATGGGGTTATTGTGCAGAGATATGTTCTGCAAAGCTTTGCATTCCTTTAACAGGTTCGATGGTATCTATTCAGAAAGAAACCAGAATATCATACATTCACAATCTTATGGAGAGAAGAAACACAGAAGTACTAAGGAAACCATTGGGATATATTACAACAAGGTTTACTGCTTATATAAGATCAACAACTATGAATTTCAAACTAGACTACAAGAGATTGTATTAGTAATAACCATGATGAACATGGATCCTGACAGGGTAGTTACACAAAGATTCAATATTTAAGAGAAATATTATCAATGTTTTCTATAATCAACATAGCAATAGCATGGTTCCATTCATTCACCTCTTAAAATTGTTCATCAAAGTGCTCATTGTGTGGTGGCTAAAGATTCCCTAATCTGTTGGCTTCACATTAGAAAATAAAGTGTATAATGGACAGTTGCTGATGAAAAAATTAACAATTTAGTTTTGTATAGAATACATGAGTACAAGCAACTGGATAGCGAATCTAAATTGTATTAAAAAATTTCTATCCAGAAGAAACATATAAATACATTAATATCATTGTTTCTGCGGTAATTTATAATCCACCATTAGCAATAGGACTGATCTTATACTTCTTAGGACACATGTAGACGTTTAAAATTCTTCATAATTATTTTTCAGCCATTCTAAAACTTTACTTTACCATTGCATCGTTAGCTGTCATTTTCTTCGAAGAAAGAGGAAAGGTAAAGCAAATTATCATAAATGATCCTAAGAAAAACAAAACAGAATCGCAAAGACAAAAGGATGGGAAAAAAGTGATGTTTAATCATATCTTGCCCTGCATCAGACAAACATTTTCTCTTTTGTTCAGGAAATCCATCACACTAAAGTTCTAATACTGCAATGTGGGGTACCTGCTTCACTTTATTGTTATCTAAGTTAAGTGACTTCAAGTGAGTGAGATTGCACACTGAAGAAGGAAGATCCTCGACAAGATTATCTGAAGAGATGGAGTAATTTTCAAAGTTAGCTTCGGTCAAACACACAACAAAAATCAAAAGCAAGTAGGACGGCGTGAAGTTCTAGAGGTCCAGACTCAAGAGTACATTATCAAGAAGTGGACAAGCACAAAGAATCAGTCTTATAGTTTTACAGTTGAGGCTTCAACCTGGAAGGTTGCCATTTTCCTCAAATTATAACAACAAATGATCAAACCAAAAGTTGCAACTTGTGATTGAACTACGCCAAGTAACTAGAAAGCAGAAGACAATTCATTTGGCAAAATTAGGAGTAAGATCCGAAGAATCATCCCTGACTACAAACAAAATTGAAAAGCACAAGATTCTTGAATATGTGTACATAATAAAGGTTTTACTGAGGAAAAAGAAAAGAGTTCAAAAAGGGGGGCAAGCCACCCTCCTTGGAGGGCTAACTATAAATGAAAAAACGATGAAAATAAATATTTGTTAATATGACCCAATGTCTTTGCTTTCCTGGCAAGGAAAGAACTCACCAACCAAAAAAAAAACGATGCATATGCGCATTAGAATGCTGGTGCAATACATGTATGAAGAAAGCTAATAGATTAGGCAGCATACTGTTGGCTTGTAACTCTTCCAGAGAGAAGCAACTTCCGACAGATTGAGGAAGAGTTTTTAACTTGTTGTTTGACACATTTAAGAGCACCAGCTGCAATGTCAAACAAAGAATCATACGTTTAAAAGTCAATCAGATTATTTCATATCAAAACTTCCCTAATGAAAAAGCAAGGCATTAAAAGGTTAATTCTAGTTGATTTGTGATAGACTACATATTTCTGACCCAAGCCATGTCTAAATCCAACTAGTTGGTTTCTATGAAATAAATTCTTCTTAATATGATATTTAAAGATTAACCATACAGAACAGTTAGAGAGTGATAGAAGTTCATATTTAAGACTTAATTTAAGCCAGTGTCAATGAAATGGCCAGTTCATATTCTCAAATCATGCGGTAAAGATACTCCATAAATGTCCAAACTCCAAACCACAGAAGCAGTAACAAAGTCCCATGTTATTCTGTTTCCTATAGGTACAATCACTTACATTACGCAAGCTGCCAATTGTCACAGGCAAGCATGTCAATTTATTCCCCGAAACGGATAACCGCTCAAGCTTCACCAAGTGGCCCACTAGACCAAAAAAAAAAGGAAAACTTAAGTGGTAAATAAGAAACAAAGAAAAGTTAGATTGAGTATATGTAATAGGAGTATAGGACACATGAAGTTATACATTTTTCCTTAAAAGAAATTGTTAAATTATCTACTTAGAGAAGAGAATTACATTCATCAGGCAAGGAAGTAATTCTATTTTTGTCAAGGATCATGATTTTTAGACACTGAAGGTTCCCCAAATTCGCTGGCAGACTCTCAATAATGTTATCAGCTAATACCTGTAAGGTTAGTACAACTTGAATAGGTCATATTTTTTCAAACCAACCCTACAGGTCAGTAAAATGTTTGAAGTAACCACCACAGTTACTCAAAATCTGATCAAGGCATTTTATCTTGTCAGTCAAAATAAAAGCAAAGTAGCATTGTGATTAGAGTCATAATCCATGTTCCAAAAAATCATTTCATGTCGAAAATGACTACTAAATTAACAATTTTGTACTTCTGCTAGAATTTATGAGTTGAAGGGACAAATTGAAAATTAGCCAAACTTCTCAATGAAAAATGATTATGCAAGGATAACAAAAAATCCCCAAAAGATAAGTGTATCCCTAAAGGCTACCAAAAAGATTGATGTTAAATACACATCAATCTTCTTGATTGTTGATTTTGCTGATAAATCTGAAATGTGGCATAAAAGAGGCATGGATAGAAACTTGGATGGTAGTACCAAGTAAGCAAGAAAGTTAAGCTGTCCAAGCGATTGTAATCTATAACTAGTAACTACTCAGTATTTTCCTTTCTTTTGCTTCTAGATATTAACTATAGGGCCTTGTGGCAGATATTTGAACCTTACAGTTATCAACTTGTGAGTTAACAGAATACAAGTTGACAATTTTTGGTGACTTAAGAGAATTAAACATTAGTGTCTAGAACTGAAAATGAAGAAAATGGTTGCTGCGGGATATATATACTTCAAATACATCATTTGTTGGTTGGCGCTTTCTGAAGAAGAAACTTCACTACATTTCTTAAAACCAATAATAATTGTACTACTATACCGTGATAAGCCAAAATCTGATGCCCCGTAAATACTTCTCTTTCATAATTCAACACCAATAAGGAAATAGAAAAACATTTCAAGAAACGATTATATAAGTTTTTAGCAGAAGTTAGATGCTATAAGCATAAAATAAAATGTAAAGTTCTTACAAGACGATGCAGGTTGATTAAGTTGATCATTTCCGTGGGAATGTCAGCTGCAATCAAGAAATTAATTAATGAAAAACAGTAATAATCCTCTAAACAACCAGCAGGCATTTCTCACTGGGGTCAACACAGTACAATCAAGTATTAACTATATAACAACGGCTCCTCAACCAAGATACAGGGCGCGGTACTACCTGCTCTTGATTGAATAGAAAATGAAATGAAAGAAAGAAAACAACATACAAATTCGATTATTTGCCAGATCAAGAGTGCGTACATAGTTGTCGAGATCAAGAATTTCATCTGGAAATATCTGTTATGGAAAGAAAAAAGACAATAAACCAAAGTAAGCATATAGCAAAATCATAATGTGGGCAAACATACAGCCACATCCACCCACATACAAATGGACAAGCATCAAAAGAAGCAAAGCAAGCATGGAAGGTACTATCTAACTTGATAAATATCCAGTATTCATGAGCTGGGTGTGCACAGATGGGCCAATAAGTTTTTAAAAATTCTTATTACATAAACAATTTCCCAACAGTCTCATTCTTTCTCATTTCTGGCCTTGCAAATAAGTAAATTTTGCGACAAATAATATGCATACCCTTAATACATAGAGAACAACATGTATCTACATTCTACATCATAAAGTATAACTATAATCATTAAAAGAGAAAGAAATTGCCTTCAATTTGGAGTCGCGCAAAGCGACAATGCCGGTGGATCGCCACCGTGCAATCCTAGCATCCTTGGTATCGGCAAATCTAGTGGCGGTACAGCCCATTTTTCGAAAACGAAGAAAAAAAAATATGGTGGAAGCTTTCGTTCCTTGTGTGTAATGTGTCCTCCACAGGCAATATAATTCAAAGGAGAGACTCACACGTCCCGAAAATTGGATTGAAGTTGTTGCAGAAAGGGATGCCCATGAATGATTGGTGGCCAAAAACCCAGATTTCTTTGGTTTTGGACACTACCCACGGGCAATGCAAGAGAGATTCGGAGACGATGATGATGATGGCTCAGCAATTTGCGAAGAATGTAATTATGGATAGTATTTATTTACTTCCTATTTATTGTAACATTCTTTAATTATTAATTATTAATGGCTTAAGTGCACTTTTGGTCTCATAACTATGACAAAGGTTTCATTTTGGTCCCATAACTTTTTTGTTGCAATTTTGGTCCCATAACTATGACAAAGGTTTCATTTTGGTCCCATAACTTTTTTTGTTGCAATTTTGGTCCCATAACTATGACAAAGGTTTCATTTTGGTCCCATGACTTCTCAAAAGGTTCCACCGTTAGTCCCTTGGTGAATTCCATCCATATTTAGCCGTTAAGTATGACGTGGCATAGTAACTAGGATCATGATGTGGCAAAATAAGATGAAGTAGACTGAAATAGGATCTATATGCAACATATTAAAACTTATCTATACTCAACCACAAAATATACAAAATATGAGACCAAAATTGCAACAAAAAAAGTTATGGGACCAAAATGAAACCTTTGTCATAGTTATGGGACCAAAATTGCAACAAAAAAGTTATGGGACCAAAATGAAACCTTTGTCATAGTTTTGGGACCAAAAGTGCACTTAAGCCATTATTAATTAATATCCATTTTTGTGTTTTCTTTTTTTTTTGGATAAAAAATATCCATTGTTTCAATTGTAGCTTTAAGTGGCAACGGAACCTTATTTATTTATAGTTAAAATAAAATTCTCATAAAATTATTTTATTATATAAAATATAGTCAAAACCTTATTTTTGATCATCGAATTGTAAGATTGATTCTGTTTTAGTCCATAAAGTATCTCCATTATTAGTTGACAATGTAACTTCATTCCGTTTTTGTCCCTATTATTGAACTGAATAATTAAGATAAACTATTTATGGTTTATATTAGTTTGATTGTAGAAAAGTGGCCGGTTATATCAAATAACTCCCATAAGATTATTCTCTTTTTATGATTGTTATTACTTATTAAAAATAATCTTTGGCTTTGGCTTTGTAATCGCTTTACTAACAAAGATTGTGCTTGATTGGGATGGCAATAGGTAGGGTACCCAGTGATTTTATCACTGTCCGTATCTGTTCATCCTATACAATGTTTGTACTCTATCCGTATCCGATAAATTAATATCATTATCTGCACTCTATCCGATATCCGTATTCGACGAGTATTTGAAATATCTGAAAAATTCGGAAAAATATGAATATAGAATATGATATTCTATTTTATAAATTGGATATATGTAGTACCCGATATCCATTATCCACTAACTATTGGAATTATTTAACTTTTGATTCAATATTTTTGTTCAGATTTATAATGAACTGATTAAAATTATGAACAATCCACAGATTATGATATTAAGAGGAATTTTAGTTTTTTAATTAAACATTTTCTGTGTTATTTATTGTTTAATATATTATTATCATTAAGATATATTGTACATTAATTAAAATTATGAATAGCCGACATGTGATTATGATATAAAGAAAAATTTTAACGTTACTTAATTTAATGTATAATTTATTATTTCTATTAAAATATGTCGTGAATTAATTAAAATTATAAATAATTGACACATGAGTATAGATTATTTTTCTAAAATTTTAAATTTGACTAACGCAAAATATGTGATATAAATTACAATTAGTTAAATAAGTTTGTAGCGTTACTTAATGGATCCATTCATTAATTGTACTAAATTTACAATAACAAATCATTTTTTGATGTTTTATATATATTTATAAATTTAGTTAAATATTTCAATTAATTTTCTTTTAAATTAATCCACATGTCCTGGCTCACTTTTGCAAGTCTCTCAACTAAACCTAATGAAATCAAACAATTTCACCCAACTAATTAATTAATTAATCATGGTTACTCTAATATGTGTATCATGTATTTAGAATCTTGCTTGGTCTAATTGTTTCTTCTACTAACAAATTAAAAATCTTACAAATTTCGAGGGGTATATGTGGGATTTAGATATTTTATTGCAGTCTAAAGAGAAAAAGACAAAGTTGAAGAAAAAAATATGGGTCCTATTGATCTTTATTTTATAATTTAAACTTTGGGTGATATTCACACAGTATCCAAAATTATTTAAGGTGTTTTCTCTCTCATGTCACACTTTAAGATTTATCAAATCCTAATCTCCTCTTTCTCTCTCCAAAATTATTTCCATCCATGTCCTCTCTTCTCTCGCTATAACCCCAACCCACCCATTAACCCAGGAGCAAAATAGGAACCTTGAAAATGAACCAAAAAGGAAGATGATGTGTCAAATAAAATACAATGTACACAAATCTTGCTTACGAACATTTTTTGTCGTATATGGAAACACAATTCCTCCAAGCACATAGAACTTCTCGTCCATGAACACACCAGAACACATTTTCCTAGCCATGTTCATGTTTGGAAGCATTTCCCAAGTCCCATTGTCGAAGTTATATAGTTTTGCAGAGTTCATGATTTTCCCAAGCGAATCACACCCGCCAGCCAATATAGCAATCCCTCTCACGCTGGCAGAAGCAAATAAGCATCTGGACACATTCATTTTCATTCCAGATGTCCATTCATTTGTTAAAATGCTATACCTGTAAATTACTTGAGACAAGATATCTCTCTCGAACACAAGAAGGTCTGTCCCGACAGCTATAGACTCCTTATCTGAACAAATGAAGACTTCATTTGCAGTCAACCTGGGCAAACTCATACAACGACCTCGTACTGGATCAAATGCCTCCCATTCAAGGGGACTGCAAGAGTAGTAAACCCAAGACTCCACAATGCCAACATGTCGCCTTAGCTTGTACAATTCTCCGCTTTGAATGAGGGATCGAAAAATTTTATTTAACAAGGCGGTTACTCCATAGTCAGTCCTCGAGCATCGCATCAAACAGCTGATTGACCCGTCACGACCAAGTTGATCGGCGAGTATGGGATCAGAAAGCTCCATCGACACCTGGTATTATAAGCCCATTGGTTCTCTTGGTCGCAGGAGTTTGGTAAATCTCGTGAAATGAGACAGAGTGGACTCTCCAATATGTCGTCAAAATGATCCTACTTAACCCCAAAGAAAAAAAAAACTTATTTTATTAATCAGTTGAATGATGAGAGTGATAATTCAAAGAGATGGTCGAGCTAAATGAATCATAAATCAAAGAATGTGTGAGCTTCATAAATGTCACAAACACCATACGCAAGCAAGACATATGCAAATATGAAATGTCTTGTAAAGTTTTTTTTTTCAGGAAACAATCTTTCTCACTTGTGAGTTTTCTCTAACTCCAATGTAGAATAAAATTGCACATATAAACCTAGAAAAAAGCGAGCAACGTTTTGGTGAGTTATGAAATGGCATAGAATTCTGTACATACAATCAATGACCCTAAAAAATCGACTAGTGCAACCGGCGAAGCGGTGAGATGGAGACCATTTTAATATTATTCCACCTCATTAATGAAGATGACAATCAGAATTATTGAATAAGAAAGTAAAAAAAAAATCAATCTATGAACAAGAAAAGGAATCTCAAAACAAGCACAAGCACAAAATGATTCAATTGAAAAATTTGAAACCACGACAATAACATGCAAACCCAAATCGTAAAACGGCAACCTCTTCGACCTTCGACGAGTCAACCAAAGAAAGGGATCACTTGTAATTCGCATTGCCAACAATCCCACATGCCTTTCCCCGTTTTCATCCTCAAAGGTCGAAGAAACGACGAAGCAAACCACACAAGCAAAGAAAAACTCACACAAAATCAAACACAAATGATCAAATAAAATCAATTTCAAACAATAAAATAAACAAAGAGAATCATATATACGAAGGAATTCAGATACAAAGAGAGAAAGCAATACTGAGATTTTTGCGAGCTTCTAATTCATCCGGCAAGCAACTCCCTTTTTTCTTGAGATAGAGCCCAGATTGTTTGGTTATATGCTCGCTATCTTTCTTCTTCTTCTTCTTTGCGTGTGACGACTATGTAAACGATGGAATTATTTATAAGCCAATTTCATACACAGAAGGGGAAGAGGTGGGGCCCACATGGGGGTGGAGTCATCGCCGCTTGAGATTGCTATCAGTCATTTATGCACTCGTTACATTGCTAACCTATTCTTGCATCGTTGTTCCTTTGTTTTTTTCTATCATCTCTCTTTTTCTCTCTACTTCCTTAATTGGAAAAATTTAATCTCTTTCTTAACCTTCTCATCTTATCATTATAATTAGAGTAAATTACACTTTGGTACTCTGTGGTTTGACCCTATTTCTCTTTGGTACCATGTGGTTTGAAACCTGACACTTTGGTACCTTGTGGTATTCTCCATTAACACTTTAGTATCCTTTGGAGCTATTTTGTAATTTTAACCATAACAAATTTTTCAAAAGTTACATATTGACCCCAAATTTTTTTTAAAGTTTTCATTTTACTCCTTAGAAAATATGTATCAAGGGACTTATTTGTAATTTTTTGAAAATTTTTTGGGGTCAATATGTAGTTTTTGCAAAATTTGTTATAGTTAAAATTACAAAATAACTCCAAAGGGTACCAAAGTGTTAATGGAGAATACCATAGGGTACCAAAATGTCAGGTTTCAAACCGTAGGGTACCAAAGTGAAGTAGGGTTAAACCACAGGGTACCAAAGTGTAATTTACCCTTATAATTATTACTCCCCTGTTCTCTCTCTCTCATTTTGGGGTTAGCCTACATGTTCACACTTCACTAGTAGTTTTCCCATGTATCACTAGTGGTTTTGAGATGGTTCTCATGCCCTCTCATCATTCGCGAAAGTGCTTTTTTTTCTTTCTTATATGTATTTATGTTTGTTTTTGTCTGTATGTTAGAGTTACGTATGCACTGTTTGATTAATTTTAACTTGTTGGAAATAAGAGGGTTAATTTTTAACTTTTTAATTAAATACTATTGGAATTATTTAACTTTCAATTCAATATTTTTGTTGAGATTTATAATGAACTGATTAAAATTATGAACAATCCACATGTGATTATGATATTAAGAGGAATTTTAGTTTTTTTAATCAAACATTTTCTGTGTTATTTAATGTTTAATTTGGAGTAAACTGTCAAATAGGTCCTTGGATTATTGAAGCGCTGTCAAATTGGTCTCTGGATTAATGAAATAGGCTAATACGTTCCCCAATTTATCGATCGTTACTCAAATTGATCCTTCTGTCAAGTGGACGTTACAAAAAAAGTGACGTGGCACGTTAATCGCTGACATGCCACGTCAGCAGTCGAAGAACTGAAAAAAAAATTGCCAACTCTGTAGGATTTTGCCACATAAGCATTATTACTTAAGAAAAAAAAAGAAATTTGTGTCTTCTTCAAATTGGTCCCTGAGTTCAATTTTATCCCATTATTTTCAATTCCTCTACTTTTTCATCATCTTCATTCATTTTAGTCCCAAATCCTCAAAAATAAAATTGTAAAGTGTTCCAAAACTCTTCTGAACATTCCAATTTAGTCCTTGAAAGTATTAAAAACCCTAAACCCTACACCCTAAACCTCAATTTCTAAACCCTAAACCCCAATTTAGTCCTTAAAAGTATTAAAAAAGAAAGAGAATCACATAATATATATATATATATATATATGAAGGAATTTAGATACATAGAGAGAAAGCAATACTAAGATTTTTGCGAGCTTCTAATTCACCTAGCAGGTGACTCCCTTTCTTTTTGAGATAGTGCCCAGGGACTGAATTGAAACTCTAAAATAAACTAGCGGCCTAAAACCGTATTTAAGCCTAAAAGGTTCAACTTTTGGTGGTGTCTCGTAATTCCCCTTTCGTTACGCCTTCGAATCACCGACCCTGTTTCTTGATTTTTCCCTCGGCTCTTCTCCTCTTCTTCCCTCTTCCCTCAAATCCACTTTTGCTCACGAAATCCCTCAAATCCCGCCGGCGTCGGCGACAGTGGGTCAAGATTCTAGATAGCGTTTTTTCTTCTTCTTGTTCTTCTTCAAGTTTTCCTTCTCTTATCCCTAAAATCCACGTTTTCTAATATTTTTTTTTAACTTCAAACAAAACTTACAATCTGACTTTATGACCTTGCTGACCAAGTTAGAAGACTTGTAAAATCAGAATTGCTCTGTCGTGTCATTTTCTCCCCACTTTCATACCCAACCCAAATAGCCCAGACGGAAACGAGAACGCTAACTTGCTGCCATTGCTGGAGTTGAAAGCTTCTGGGTTGGCGAACACTGCTTGTCACTCGAAAAGGTTGAAGGCAGCTTGAGTATTCGAGGAAGGTACTTATAATTATAGTTGATTTTGTTCTGGAAGGTTGGAAGTATTTTAGAATCTAGTTCAAACTATGCAATTTGAGTGTTTTAGGATTCCTTGCATTCGGTAATGAAGGAGTATTTTCTTTTTCATCGCAATGGGTTACTGCTGCCTTGTTTCTAAACCAAGCTTGTTCTTTTTTGGGGTCCCTGTAACAAGGACAACTTCATCTTGGTCACTTCAACTTGGCATTTTTGACATCAGTACTGTTTCAAGATTATGTATGGGCTACATTGTTCGTTTCAATAAGCAACTATTGATTAATTATTATTTAGGGTTGAATCATAGCCACTCACTCCTACCATCCTCATTGATTTTTCAATTCAGATTAGTCTGACGACTTCCATACATGGGTTCTTCTATGGAGAGCTAGAGCTCTCAGAGCTCAGTTTTAAACAGTGGAATTGTGAGATTTGTGTTTTTAGTTTGAAATGGATGTGAAATATTTGTTGAATAATCATACACATTTCTTTCAGTGAAGATGGGGAGTAATGACAGTTTGAAGGCATGGGTATCGGATAAGCTAATGTCACTACTGGGATATTCTCAGCCAACTGTTGTACAATATATTATTGGACTATGTAATTCATCTCACACTATTTTTCTTACTGCTAAGTTCTTCTATATTATTGCTAATACTCAATTTGGAAATTATAATCTGGGCCTCAGTCTTATGAAAATATTTTGGAAATCTACTTTTTCAATTGCAGCCAAGCAAGCTACCTCACCAGCTGATGTAGTGGGCAAACTAGTGGAATTTGGGTGCTCATCAACGGGTGAGACTCGTGCATTTGCTGAAGAAATTTTCTCCAGAGTTCCTCGTAAAGCATCTGGTTTAAATGTTAGTTTTTCTTTGATCTGAGGCACTGTGATTGTATACAGCCATACAAACAAATTTTCCATCATAATATATTTTGTTTTAGCAAAAAATTATTTTAGAAGTTTCTCAAATCTTTTTCCCATCATTATTATACTTGTTTTCTATATCAGACTTATCAGCAACAAGAGAGAGAAGCTGCTATGCTGGTGAAGAAGCAGAAGACTTACGCAATTTTGGATGCCGATGATGATGATGATGACAATGGCGGCAATATAGGTGGTGATGATAAATCTTCTAAGTCCAGAAAGCCCGACATTCATAAAAAACGGTTCAGGAAGAAAAGTGAAATTCAAGATGAAGATGATGAGGTAAGTGCTTCTAACCTAATAACTCCCTATCTGGTTTTCTTCCGCATAGTAAGCTGCTGATTAATGGCTCTTCTTACAGCATGTAACTTTGTTTTGACCAAATAATTCCCTACAGGTTGTAAGGGAGGAAAGGGAGAGACAAGTTAAGCAGCGAACTTCATCAGATGGAGGTGATGGGTCGGAGGTACTTTTTCATTTGCATTTATATGCGTGCTTTTGGATGAATAGATTTTGTAGTGATGTAAAACTTCTGCAATTTCTACTTGTCTGTTAAATTTGCTGTTCAATCAGCCAGGCATATTTTTATGTTTGTTTAATATTGGATTCACCTGAGTTCAGTAATGAACATACTCCATTTTGCATCTATTGCCAAAATCCTTGGTTGTGCTCTCATCGGTTTTCTAGTCCCTTTGCTAGGTCATACTTAGATCCATATGTGCAATGATGCTGGTGATATAGTTATTGCCTGGCTGGAAGAGGATTTATGTAGGGCTGGTTTTGTTGATTATTTCAATTAGTGGGTTATTGAGAAGCTATTTCTCTTTTGATGTCTTAATACATCAGTTTAAAGAAGTAGTATGTTCATCTAATGGTTATTGATTATCTTATTTCATATTGTCATTATTGTTTGGGAATTTAGAGTTCAAAATTGGTTGGGGTCATGTGGGGCTTATCTTTGATTTAAGAATAGGATTATCATTGGCCTAAAGATGTGTTATTTGACACTAATATCTTTGTTGAGTGAAGGATGTGAATATTCATATTTGATTTTAATTAGGATTTCTTATAAACAGGCCCTGTGATATATTAGAAAAATTAATCCTGATTACTATACTAATTTAAGTGTAATTTATTTAAGATTAATTATTTCTTTATTATTCTATGTTTGGTCAAATCGTCACATGTTTGCCACATCTGTTTTGTGTTGATGTGATTGCTTGCCTATATGCGAACAGTCAGAAGAAGAGAGATTGCGTGATCAGAAAGAAAGAGAGGAATTAGAGCTGCATATAAGAGAACGAGACGCAGCAGGGACAAGAAAGGTAATAATCTACATTCACATCTTTAAACATTCATATATTAATATGTTCAAATAGTCAAACATTTAGGTTGAAGCTTGTGAATATGATGTTTCTTACCTTGAATTTTCTTTTCCTTTTATTACAGTTAACTGAGCACAAATTATCACGAAAGGAAGAAGGTATATAAGCATTTCTGTCAGTTTATTGCAAAAGTTATAAGTGTGCAAGTAATATTGCATGCGTACTTTCATGGATTTTATTGGTTTTCTCATCTTTTCTCAATCATTCTTGCAACAGAAGAGGCAATTCGAAGAGCTAATGCTGCAGAGCAGGATGATCTTCAAAGTCTAAGGTTTGTTATATATTTTTTTATTTAAGTGCTTTTGTGCTATGCTTTTTATTTATATTTGTAGGAAGCAGTCGGTCTTTAGCTGCTCAAGGTGACATCAAAATTGGCCACTTACTGGGCAATGCCTTAGATATTCACGGTTTATGAAAAGATTGTCCCTATTGTCTTTTATTTCTCAAATTTCTTTTATGATATTACAACAGGCTATAGGGGTTTGTTGAATTTGAAAGTTTCTCATGAGCATGTAGAAAGACGTATGTGAGAAGCTTCTGATGCCTTTTTTCTAAAACAGTGCTAGCATTATACAGTATCAAATTTACTATACTGTTTCTATTGTAGAAGTTTAACTTTGATACCTTGTGCTTCATAACTCAAAGAATTCTTTTCAAGGAGAAAGAATAGTGAAAACCTAAGGAATTTCTCACCTAACATATTGAGATGAATGAGATCTAATTATTTTTCAGTAGGAATTCCTTAGTTCATTGATTATGTGGCATTTTGTGCATGATTGTTTTTTCATCATTCAAATAATAATGAGTTCTGAGTCCTTAAACATACCATATTAACGTTTTTCATTCACGCCCAATGCTGAGGGCTCTAGATGACCACCAGTTCAAAAAAGTGAAGCGAAAGCAAAGGAGGTACAAGAGACAAAAAAGATAATTCAAGCTGAATCCCATACTAATCTTGAGCTTCATTTCTCAAAATTTTGTTACTTGTGGATTTTCTCTTTCTATAGTGAATGCTCGTTTGTCTATAGACTGACTTATTTCATGGATTTAATTGGGGTGTTATTGACACATAGTTCTTCAATTATTAAACTGTGTTGGTTATTTTATGCTTTAGTACTTCCGTTTTTACTTATGTAAAGAACTAATGTTGAGCAGTGTTTCATGACTAATTTTTTTCTTTGGGTACTTCTAATTCAGAAAGGTCTCAAGGCAAGAATACTTGAAGAAAAGGGAGCAAAAAAAATTAGATGAGCTGCGGTAAGATACTTCATTTTCTTCTCTTTTCTTGGTAGTTGTTTTAGATATGATTTTTAGTCTATATAATTGGATAACTGGTAGTCTACTTTTCTAAACATGCTGCTCCACATGCTATAATGTTCAATTTTTCTTTATCTACTGGTGCATTTTAGTAATTTAACATGTTTTATGACAGAGATGACATAGAAGATGAACAATATCTATTTGAAGGTGTGAAACTTACAGAAGCAGAATATCGGGAGTTTAGGTATGGTATTTCTTTGCCTTTTCTGTTTAAGTTCTCTGATTCAATTTTTTTTAATGTTTTGAGAGGAATTTGTGTTTCAATAATTTGGTTCCCTTTTGAAAGTTAATGTATGAATCTAGACCCTATTTTTCTTCCATGGTGATTTTTAAATTATATTCAAGCTTAAGCTGTTGAGTCTATTTTTTTCCCTCATGTTCTTGGTATTTGCCCTTTTTCATTCCTCATAAATAAGAAAAATTAAATAATAAAATCTGCCATTTAAGTAACATGTTCATCTTGTTTATTTAGGATTTGTAATTGCATGTGGTGTATTCCGATTATAGGTGTGAAAATTATAGTCCTTCTATCATGAAGTATGAGTGTTTATTGAAAGTTCTGATTGCCAATTGCAAAGATGTGCTACTTAGGAAGAGTCTCTGCTTATTCTTATCCTCAGGTACAAGAAAGAGATATATGACCTTGTAAAGAAGCGGTCAGAGGAAGCAGATGATGTGAATGAGGTAATTAGGAGTTTGTAACCTTACTGACTATAAGCTTTTTGTTTCTGGAATTAGCTATTTTCCATTTATGTTCTTTATACTAGGTTTTACATTTGCTTTTATTGACTTGAATTAACTAATGGTAAAACTTTGGGCTATATGAATTATGAAGTTGTTAGAATATGATATCATTGTGCTCATTGGCGATAGAAGTTGGCATTGAGTTATTTTTGGTTGCAAATTTTGACCTGTGTGATCTAGGCACTGACATAGGGTTTAAATTTCTAGGCTAGAGTTTCTTGTGGTGCCATTATTTTGTATTGTAAAACTGGATCTCAATGTCCTTGCCTTTGTGGTTTTATGGTTTCACTTTATGACGGGATGTTGGGGAGGTGTTTGAGCTAATTGTATATGCTACTTCCTGCTCTAAGGTCGTGTACATTGGACTATTAGTGTTCAGAGGACAGAAAATGATATTCCTTATTGTTACTGATAGGCTAGAACATTGGTTCACAGATTTTCACTTATGATGGTGCTCATCTTAGTTCATTGAAGTTAAAAAGAACTCATGATAATATGTAAATCAATAGCCCTCATAAGTGAAATTTGATATAAAAAACTGGCACTATGTTGTATTGTAACTTGTAAAAGGATTTTATTACTTGATTATCTGCTGAACTCTCTTGTGATCTCCTAGTGCAGTATAGGATGCCAGAAGCCTATGATCAGGAGGGGATTGTTAATCAGGAAAAGAGATTTGCTGTGGCTATGCAGCGCTACAGGTTAATTTTACTTATTATTAGGATATATAGAAATGTTCAAATTACCACCATGATTTTCAATGCTAGAAAGTAGAAAATATCAAAAACAAAAGAAAAATGGATATATCATATTCAATGTCACTATAATTATCAGAAACCAAGTATCTGGTAATTCCTCAGAGATTTTCTTCGAATGTAACATGGATCATATTTCTGATAGTGCCTAATCTTTTATATTATTTCTTCATAGGGATCCAAAGGCTGAGGAGAAAATGAACCCATTTGCCGAACAGGAGGCTTGGGAAGAGCATCAAATTGGTAATTTTTTTTCTGATGTTTTAGCATTATTTTGCTGTGTGGTCCAAAGAAATTCAGTTTTCCTTTTCTGTTTAATTATAATCTATTTTATTTGAAGTTACTATTTTTTCCAGGGAAGGCGACGTTGAAATATGGTTCTAAAAACAAAAAACAAGTCTCTGATGATTATCAGTAAGTTTGTCTGTTCATATTTGTTTTGATAAAGTAGTTTTTAAAGATTATAGAGTAATTTGTTACACTTTCTCATTGGGTGGCATTTTGGTCCTCAATTCCAATGTTACTGATATGTAGGTATAGTCAATGATGTGATATATATCACACTTCATTTGTCTGAGTATGAATTATTAAATTTATTCTATGTTCAGGTTTGTGTTCGAGGATCAGATAGATTTTATCAAAGCATCAGTGATGGATGGAGACAAGGTATTTTGATGACTCAAAAGTTGATTCATGAGATTCTATGAAACTATTATTGTTCTGAGCCAGCCTCCTCTTTGCAGTTTGATGATGATGAGATGGAAGATGTACTTGAAAAGTCCAAAGCAAAATCAACTTCAGAGGCACTTCAAGTAAGTATATCATTTATAATCTTAGGTCTGAATGAAAGCTTCGGTTGGCAGTTTCTTGCTTCTGTGCTAGTATGTCACTGAAAACCCTACTCGCTAAATTTAACTGAAGACAAACTTATGCAAAAAATGTTAGAAGTGGAAATTGAAAGGCCACTAATTTAGTACTCTGTGTTTAATACTTCATTTGGAAAAGAATGCTGAATTAATTTCACTGATCACATATGAAGCTGGCATTTCTTTTTACAACTTCCCAGTTATTATATTAATTTTTAACATATAGGAAGAATAAAAAAAGAATAATTCTGCTGATAGTACTAATTGATAGAGACCTACAGTTTTATACTCCTCACTTTCTTCTTTATTCAGGAGGACAGGAAATCATTACCCATCTATGCTTTTCGTGATGAATTGATTGAAGCTGTTGATAAACATCAGGTATGGTTTACGTCCACTCTAGATTTACTCTCCTTTTCATTTTTCTTATTTGTATGAAATCTGGTTGTTGTGTCTTTGACTACTTCATGATATTTTTCTTACTCTAGAATTTAGAAAATTATGGTTAGTCAGTCATTGGTAGTTAAATTCTTTGGGTTCCCTCTCTATTCCAGGAATTATAAAAAAAAAAAGGTGGGTTGTCAACTTGTCATGCACATGTAGGGGACCAGCTTTACTTTCTTCTACTAGTCTGAATTCTGTTTCTATTGACCGTTAACTTTACTTGATCTATTTATATACATGATTACTTTTTTCTCCTAGGTACTTTTGTTTAGTTAAATGTTTGTTTGGAATGTAAGATCAGACAAATGATTTTGGCTAACTGCTTTGAATAGGTACTTGTTATTGTTGGAGAAACTGGTTCTGGAAAGACTACACAGATACCCCAATATCTTCATGAAGCTGGGTACACCAAGAAAGGAAAGGTGTGGTTTCATTGCTTTTAATTAGCTTGATGTCAGTAAAAGTCATTGGCAAGCTTCAATGATGTTTTAGTGCCAGTTTCTGTTCTTTGCAAGTATTTTAACCTGTGCGAATGTATTGATGGGTGGATGTCACTTGACAAACCTGCATTCTAGTGTCCATGCCTTGGGTTCCTGTTTACTACCATTATTTATATTTTTGTGTGGAGCAATGTTAGGAGCAAAAATAAAAGAAATTATTGGCAGGAAAAGTGCAAGAATCTCAACACTAATATTCTCCTTCTTTAATAAGGTGTGTCTATAGAGAGGAGAGATGTCCAATACAAAAAGCTAATACTTAATATCTAATATAGTAAAATAGATATGCAGGAAAAATGGCAGAATTTGGTTTGGGTAGATGGTGGTTGCTCATGCTCTTCAGCCTTGCATGATTTCCTCCCTTAATAGGTCAATGCAAGCTTGGTCAACAAATAGCTATAGATACATTTTTGGATAATGGGCATCCTGAGGTTGATTTTGGTTGTGTCATTCTACGTTTCAAAATGCAAATTGTGGCAACTCTCTCTCCCCTCCCAATTTTATAGTAATCTTTCTGGCTATTGTTGGAAATAAATGGAGGTCAGCTTGGTTTTTCTTAAAGGTTGTTATATTTTTAAACAGATTGCATGTACTCAACCACGACGTGTTGCTGCTATGAGTGTTGCTGCTCGAGTCTCCCAAGAAATGGGTGTGAAACTTGGACATGAGGTAGGACCGTTTATTGTTACAATTCATAAATATTTTTATAAAATTATTGCTGTTGTGAGGGAAAGCCATTTTCTTGGAAAAGGTTTTTATTTATGAACTACGTGTTTCCTACTCTTTTCTTTTTCCCTAGCCGAGTCATTTAAATTTTGTTTAACTTTTCATATCAAATTGATTTTTCTTTTGAAGGTTGGTTACTCCATTCGTTTTGAGGACTGCACTTCAGACAAGACTATTCTGAAATATATGACAGATGGAATGCTATTGAGGGAATTTCTTGGTGAACCTGATTTGGCAAGTTATAGGTGAGCACCACGAGCTTATATTTGAGATTTGGGTTCATGTTTTATTCTATATAAATGTTCTCAAATTTTGTCTGTAAATTTCTTCAGTGTTGTGATGGTGGATGAGGCTCATGAAAGAACACTATCAACTGATATTTTGTTCGGATTAGTAAAGGTGAGCAGAAAATCTATTGCATTGAGTTAAATTCATGATGTCTCTATCATTGAATTAGGTGAGACAAATGGATTGTGTTTTCTGAATTTTGGGTCTCTAATTTCAATGCAAGTCTGGACAAACAATTTATTTTGAGTCAATCATTTCATATTACCAATATGTTATAATAAGATTTTTGTAATTATTTGCTTGGCTAGGTAAGACAATGATAATGTGATCTTTTTCTTTATTGTTGTGTACTGATTCTTATTTGGATGAATTCCAATCTATAACAGATCAGAGGATGTCCTCTGTTCATTTTCTGATGTATTTGAAGTACAATTGATGTAAAATGAGTAAATATATTTTCTTAAAGTTTTTTCATTGTTGTACCTTATGTATTTTGGTTTCGTGTTATAGGATATTTCTCGTTTCCGGCCTGATCTTAAGTTGCTGATCTCAAGTGCCACACTTGATGCAGAGAAGTTCAGTGACTATTTTGATTCTGCACCAATATTCAAAATTCCTGGGAGGCGATATCCTGTCGAAATACACTATACCAAAGCACCAGAAGCTGACTACTTAGATGCTGCTATTGTAACAGCCCTCCAAATCCATGTCACTCAACCTCCTGGAGATATATTGGTGTTCTTAACTGGTCAAGAAGAAATTGAAACTGCAGAAGAGATCATGAAGCATCGAACTAGGGGTCTAGGGACCAAAATTGCTGAGCTTATTATATGCCCCATATATGCAAACTTACCAACTGAGCTGCAAGCTAAAATATTTGAACCCACTCCTGAAGGGGCACGCAAGGTAGTCCTTGCTACTAATATTGCCGAAACATCATTGACAATTGATGGAATCAAGTATGTTATTGATCCAGGGTTTTGTAAGATGAAAAGTTATAATCCAAGAACCGGAATGGAGTCCTTGTTAATAACACCAATTTCAAAAGCTTCTGCTAATCAAAGAGCTGGCCGCTCCGGAAGAACTGGTCCTGGAAAGTGCTTCCGGTTGTATACTGCTTACAATTTTTACCATGATTTAGATGACAACACTGTACCAGAAGTACAACGGACCAATCTTGCAAATGTAGTTCTAACTTTGAAAAGCCTTGGGATTCATGACTTACTGCATTTTGATTTTATGGATCCTCCACCAGCTGAGGCATTATTGAAAGCCCTAGAGCTTCTATTTGCATTAAGTGCTTTAAATAAGCTTGGTGAGTTAACAAAGGTAGGTAGGCGGATGGCAGAGTTTCCACTTGATCCCATGTTATCTAAAATGATAGTGGCTTCAGACAAGTACAAGTGCGCAGAAGAGATAATTTCCATTGCTGCTATGCTCTCTGTTGGGAACTCAATATTTTATCGTCCAAAGGATAAACAAGTACATGCAGATAATGCTAGGCTGAATTTTCACACTGGAAATGTTGGAGACCATGTTGCATTGTTAAAGGTTTGATTGTTACTGAGTTGACATTATATTGTTTATGATCATTTATTGGAATTTTTGTCTTTAAGATCATAGGACACGGCCATGGTATTACTAGGTGCTTAACTGATTTGTGGAAATTCAGTCAAATTTATGAAATCCATGCTCCCCAATTGTTTTTGGACCTTATAATCTTATGTCTTATTCAGGTCTACAATTCATGGAAGGAGACCAATTACTCAACACAGTGGTGTTATGAAAATTATATACAGGTATTCTACATAGGTTTGCAAATTGGCATTTTACATCTATATTTAGTAGAAATATGTTTTCACTTAATTTGGTCAAGTATTAGGTGTTATTAGCCTCAAATCTTATCCCAGAATAGGGTGTGAATGTGACCATATGAATTAGTTCTTAAGCACTCGTTGTCATAAGCCTTGCGGAAATGTTGTGGACTTATAATTGATTACATATCTCCAGTGTTGCTAATGTACAAGATGTTTCCTTTATAACCACAGATGTGATTATGGCAATATAGTTTCCAGGTTGAGATCCCATTATGGATTATGATATGCTAGTCTTCATTCCTTGAGTTTAAACGGTTTGATACAAAAATTTTTATTCTTAAATACTATGTGCAGGTGAGGAGCATGAAACGGGCAAGGGATATCCGAGATCAACTTGCAGGTCTTTTAGAAAGGGTTGAGATTGAATTGACTTCAAATGACAATGATCTAGATGCCATAAAGAAGTCTATAACATCTGGTAAGTTAATTATAAGAGTGGTAATGAATGGTGCACTCTCTTAGCCCATACTGAATCTAAATGTATACGTTACAGGCTTCTTCCCACATTCTGCAAGATTGCAAAAGAACGGGTCGTATCGGACTGTAAAACATCCACAGGTCGTCCACATACATCCTAGCTCGGGCCTGGCACAGGTACTTTGTTACCTTTTGTAATAATTTATAAGAATAATAGTTTATGAAAGATTTATTAGCAACTGGAAGGTTCAGCACAAAGAATTACCCACAATAAAGTTTCTATAGGAGTTTTCCCTTCATAACAGATATTGACTTCTAGCACAAATTTGAGTCTATCATCATGCCACCATCACTATTGTTGTCACCTCCACCCCATTTCTTGCATCCCATTACCATTTACCACCAATATTATTAGTTTTTTTAAAAAAAATAGAATAATAGTTTGAGTAATTATAATTTTCTAATTAAGAATGATCAAGGGCATTTTGAACGTATGTTTCATATATATGATCCCTTGGACTATTGTGACTAAACAAAAGTGGAATTTAATATTCTTGAGAATGTTATGAAATGTTCATAGAATTTTAGTAATAGTTATGAGAATCACATGCTGGAATAACATTCTTAGGAATAGAAAGGCTAGACCCGTATCAAACGGCCATTGAGCTTTCATGTAATGAATATTTAATTTGACTTTTTTTTTGCTATTCTTATATGTACTTAATTTATGCTTCATAGGTGCTTCCAAGATGGGTTGTTTATCATGAATTGGTTCTTACTACCAAGGAATACATGAGACAGGTAATTCTAATTGTTAATTCTTCTTCGACATCTTAGAGTGGATAATGTGTCAATAGCTGAAACTGTTTTCTCTAATTGTAATTGCAGGTCACGGAATTAAAGCCAGACTGGCTGGTGGAGATAGCCCCTCACTATTACCAGCTCAAGGACGTTGAAGATGGTAATGTGCTCTCTCTCACACACACACAAAATACACCCATAACACACTTACATTTGTCAGAGTCAAGCACGTCTTCCTTTCAGTTTTAACATGATTTAAATTGAGACATTTTTCATGGAGAACTTGACCTTTAGCTTAACTTTTTGCATCGGTATAAATCTTAAAGAACCAAGCTCTTTAGCATGTGAATAACTGATGACTTTTGTTGATGGTCTTCCCTTGACTTTTGTCGATAGTATATCCAATATTTGTTTATTTAGCTAAAATAATTTATTTGTTGCAGCGGCTTCGAAGAAAATGCCTCGGGGAGGAGGACGAGCGCAGCAGGACTGATAGCTGGCACATCTTTGCTTATGTTATGGGATGATTGAAGACATATCCATTTATCAGAAGGTGGAGATGAGAAGTGTCTATTAAAGCAGGGAAAACAGGGCTGTGTTGACGCTGTGTAAATAACATTTTGTAGATTTAGAATAGAATCATTTTTTTGAATGTTCACATTATGATATAGTAACGCATGCCTCCCGTTCAGTCTATCCTTTGGTGGGTGGAGTTTAGAGTTTTAAGGGGAGTGGCTTGTATGAAGTCTGTTCCTGATAAAATTTTTCAAGCGTTATGGAGAAAATGCTTCAATTCATATATCTTTTCTGGTTTGCTATCTGTGCAAATTGCTTAGAATGTGCAGAGAAACCTGATATTTGTTCCACTTGGCTGCACAAATATATTTGATTTGTCAGATACCGTTTGAACATTGTGACGTGTAATTCTTTTTTTGTACTTTTAAAGTAATGGAGCTTATATTCATTGGTTTAGACTTTAGAAGCTATCCAATTCCATTCTCTTATTTTTATAATATGAGTAAACTTGCTCTTTAGTCCTAAATTTGTACCCAAATTGCGATTTAATATTGGAAAAAAAAATATTTTTTATTATCGTTTTATTTTTTACAAATGCCAACTATTTAATCTCTGCAAATTATCTGTAAATTGTGAAGATTAAAAGTAATATTTGTAAAAGAAAAAATAGGGACTGAAAAGTATATTTCGAATATGTAGTGGCTAAATTATAATTTTGGGACAATTTTAAGGACTGAAAAGTTGGTTTTCTCTTCTGTAATATGAGATTTATCTACAAGCCTGCTTCAGAATGAGCAGAAGTGGGACCGAAGTGCAGGAAAAAGAAAAAGGGATGACAACATATTCATAACAGATGTTAAGAAATCAAGTATGAACAGAGGAAATTTCTAGGATAGGTGCAGTGCCATTTCTTGAAGAAGAGCTCGCTTTTGTGAAGCACTAATCACATTATGTGTTTCAGCATTCTCTAGAACGTCAGTGATAATTGCAGCTGCATGTCCAACAGGTTCTTCAGTCGTCTTCTTCAACATGAAAGCCTGGAAAAAAATTGCTAATTAGACAGAAAATACATGAGGGTTTTAGCAAAACACCCAAGAGCTGGTGATATATATGGCACTACAATTAAACATCTGTGGACTGTGAAGATTAAATAAGTAATATTTGTAAAAGAAAAAATAGGGACTAAAAAGTATATTTTTAATATGTAGTGACTAAATTATAATTTTGGATACTAACTATGATATTTCTCACATGCTTCCAAACTTTTTTTGTTTGATACAAACTTCTATTGTGGTAAGCTTTTACTAAAAACTATCTGAGACTTCTATTCACAAAATTAAAGTCTTTTAATTTTTTGAAGTTATGTTATATATATATATATATATTAGAGAAAAATGTTGAGATATCAGATGTTCACTCAAGCTAACATTTCTTATCAGCTGCACCAAATTGTTGAGATTCAATTATATAAACTGTGCAAACAAATTGGGATTTTCAAGGACATCAAAATGCAAAGACAGTGACTAAAAACAGAAGAAGAATGTGATATGGGTTATAGAACCTGGCCATGATGAGTTATGGACAGTGTACATGGCTGCTGATACCAAGGCTCTCCATCAAGTTGAACTGGAAATGAAGCAAACAAGTGTATCTTAATTTCCTTTCCTTGTGAAAGTCTTCGAGCTCGAGAAAGCCCAACCTGTTTTTGCAAAATGCTTTCATCAGAGGATGATTTCAACATATATATATATATATATATATATATGTGTGTGTGTGTGTGATCAAAAGTGAAGTAAGACATGTATCAGCATCCTGAGGTAGAGTTTCATTTTACCTGAAGCTTCCCAAGGTGCCATGTTCCAGATATGCTCACAATCTCAAGTATCTTATCATTCATAGATTGTGGGTCAAAAGTATCATAATTTTCATCCTCATTTTGCCATAAATCAACACCTCCCATATAGCTTCCAATATTTGCTACAACCACGCCTTCTGCATCCTGGATTGATTGTACACCAGAGATTACATGACTCACCATTACAATTATAAGAGTTTTGAGTGACTGTGTTACAAAGATTTGTCCATGAATTGAAGCTTATCTATGAATGGCTATGGCTTCTCTCAACTAGTTCTCTGTCCATGGTTTCTTCAAGAAAAAATTTGAAGGAAAAATGTTGGAAAATTTTTTGTTCCCACAAAGCAAACAAACTGGGAGAAAAGAAGGCTAAAATACATAAAATTCTCTTGAACTTTATTTATTGTGCAAAAAAAATGCTAAGCTTGAAAAGTGATGAAAGACCCCTTAAACTTTTGATTTTGTGCAAATAAACCCTTTTATTAAAATGTTAATTGAAAAAATAAGAAATTTTTAGTTTTTTTTAAACAGTAAATTTCAACAGTAGTTAATTTTAATTTTAGATTATTGTAAAATGCAATTTAGCCTATGTATGTATATATATATATGAAAGGCTATCTATAGGCTATGCTCACCTCAGGGATCTCAATTTCAACTCCATCAACCTCAACTTGAATCTCCCAAGGGAATTCAGCAAATGTCCTGTTTATAATACCCTTAGCTCCTTCTCTTGCATATAGAACCTTGTTCATGAACTGCATTTATTAAAGAAATTTCAGCACTTTCCGCACTGAATCTGAAAGTTCAAACATCTTGGCAGCCAAAAGGGAAAGAAATGATGAAATGTGTGATGAATTGAATTGAACATGGGGATGTTATAGCCATGGGAATGCAGATTTTGTGAATGCAACACCCCCAAAGAGGTGAAGCATTAATACAACAAGTAAAATGTTTTCTTACATTGGAAGTTCCAAACTGCAAGCACTTCAAAATCCCATGTTAGTCAAACTAAATACCTGATTACAAAACTTATCCGGATTCTCCTCTCGCAGATTATGAATTTCCAAAGCAACCTTTGCATCACATCCAATTCCTAGAACCAAACATCTGTCAAAGATTCAGAACTAATCCAAATAATGCAAGAGACACTCAAGACCTGAAAATCAGAGGATGAAGTGCCTAGATTTCATCTAACATGAAAAAAAGGCAGCACATGCAATCGAGTATCACTCACAAATAGGAGGCAGTACATCCAATTTGGATGCCTGAGTTAAATGCACAAGACTATGTATACTATTTTTTATTTCAGATAGTCAATAAGTGCCTAATATTCTTTAAGATTAACAGTATTACTAAGAGGAACAGAAATTACAAAATTTGGTCCCTATAAGATATACCTGCTAATGCTAGGATTCATTCATATATAAGAGTAAGTCCATCTATTCACTCTACTTCCTTGTGCTTTAAGAAACTAACAGGTATCAAGAAACAGATTCAAAACTGTTTAGCATCTCCAAGAAAAATGCATTGACATACCAAGGTAGTTGTTCATAAACTTTACTAGTTGGATGTGGTTCCCTTGTGGATTAGTAATCGCAACCTTCCAACGATCGAGAAGCGTGATGGCAGCATGTTGTATGTTATGCAAGAATGTGTGGAGACCACCTTGCCTCTCCACTGAACCCAAACCACCTCCCCATGAGAGAACTCTAGCAAGATCGTTTCCGGTACCAGCAGGAATAATGGCTACCAGAGGAGGGCAAGCAAAATTTTGCTTGTCTATTGCATTCAGAACCCAACCAACAGTACCATCTCCTCCACATACCACAACTCTGAAGTGAGGTACTTCTCTAAACATATATAACCCCACTTCTGGCCCTTGTGTTGAGCTCAATTCCAAGACCTAAATAAATCAAACAAAGGGTCTTTCTTTCAGTATTGGCTTTTTGATCTGGTATCTCTTTCATTAGGCATATAAAAATTATGGGAAATTTGTTAAAAGCCTTCTGAATAAACTAACATTCTAGCCCCTAGATTATGTGGATGTTGTTATTTTATAGTCTTTGATTTTTTTTTAACTCCTTGATTTAGTCTCCGAAAATTCATGATTCATTGCTAATTATACCTTCCATGAACGTCCACTTTACCACTATACAACTAAGTCTCCGGAGGGACTAAATTGTAACGAGTTATGAATTTACGAGGACTAAATCAATCATTTCAAAAATATAAGGACTAAACAAACAACGGCCATATAATTCAAGGACTAAATTGATAGTTTCTTGAACTTGGGTTGGTCAATGTGCTAACAGCTCGTAAACTTTCAAAACTGGCAATTAGGCACTTAAAGGTACATATTTCTGGGAAATAGGTTCTTGTTTTATTTGTTACTTCAAACTACTCGAAATCAAGATTGTTTGTTATCTTTAAACTGTACTTTTTGCAGCAGTGGCATCCCGACAAACATATAGAGTTTAAGATAACAAATGAAAGTAAAACAATTAAGTGGAAATCAGACAAGAATGGACCTATTTACTAGAATATGAATGTTTAGGTGTCCAATTACCAACTTGAATGTTCAGGGGATACTATTTGCAAGTGATCCAAAATTCAACAAGCTTTTTGTTTTGAGTAAAAGCTAAGTTGATTGTAATGAAAAGAAAGTGATGGTTAATGGACAAGTATGTCTAATTGTTTAAAAAACAGAACTTCCTATTAGTGTATAATGCAAACTTGCTTGATGAAGAAACTAATCCAACACAGTCAACAATAACGCTGGCCAAAAGCACAAAGCCATAAACCTTATTAAAGCTGCTAAGTTTTAAAAACTGAGTGAAGAAAATGAGAAGCAAGAAACAAACAAACATGAAGCACCTAATGAAGAAAGAAGCAAAAGTAGCTATTTGAGGAGATCAAACTTCAAAGTTCAAACCTGAACAGGATTCAAAAGAACATTGAAACGTAGCCTTAGTGAGTCTTCATGTTTCCCACCACTTTTCTTGTTTATAAACACTAACAACGGTCTAGCATATGGCGGTAAACCAATCAACTCATACTTTTGTTTCGCTCGCAAAATGCGAGATTCATCCTCCCCATCATCACCACCATCATCCTCAAATGCTTTAGCTTCATTCCCATGGTTGATGATACTTTCACAAACAGAAGAAACTATGATGGAACTCAAAAACCCACCTGTCATGTTCAAATGCATCATTTCCTTCACACACAATGGTGATACTATCAACCTTGAAAACAAACCCAAGTCACATACATCATCATCATCATCATCATCATCACACATGCTTCCATCATGGCAATCATCAACATGCACCATCCTTTGACACCACAGACAACACCATACAGGTGAACCATCATCACAAGCCTCTTCACAGAAACTACAGAACCAAGCTTCATGTGGCTGATCATCAGCCACCACACACGTGTGGCGAAAAGCCCATTGGTGAGTGACATATTTCTCAAATCCAATCATAGACACACACTTGCAGTCCTTGTGGGCACTAGAAGAACAGCTTATATGAGCTGCTATACCACAAAAAGTGCAATAGTGAATCAAGGCTTGTGAAGAGGAAGTTATGGAGTTTAAGCATACACAGCAAGTTACATTCTTGGAGCGAGATATCCTCCAAGTGTGAGGAGCCTTTGGGTTTTTCTTAGATTTGGCTATGGATTGAGTGTTATTGCTTGGATTATAATTGGGGTTTCTCCTCCATTGAAATACTATGTAATATGCTATAGTCAAAACTCCAAGTATGGCAGCCATGAAACATGATGGAATGAGAAGCCTATCAATAATGGGATTGTTGGTGTTCCTAGTACTTCTTCCATGATCATGATCATCCATTCTCTAACTATAAAAACATGTAAGTAATCAATCACCTGATTTCCAAATTCAAAAACACATGGAAGGCGTGTAATGATGAGACTGTCTGTATTCCAGAATCCACAGAATGAAAGAAACTAATCTGAATTTGGATTTTACACTGGAGGAAGTGTACACAAAAAGAAAAAAGTATAATAGGATAATTGTTGTATTTTTATGTCAATAGGCATTGATTATGAATTCACAATTTTTTTAACTGTTGTGCAAGAAACATATATGTAAAAGAAAATAGGTTTAAAAGCTTACAATTCTATGGCGCCAGTTGGATGAATCCCATTGGTCAGAGTAAGCCAGAGAGACAGAATCAGAGTAAAGGGCAGAAAGTACAGAACAGAAATAGCTTATATATAAAAAGTTTGAGGAAGGAAACAGAATGAGAGAAGTATATTATTATTTTCTTATAAGCTTTTTTTGGTTGATAGTTGATACATATTAGCATGTAAATATATATATATATATATGATATATGATATGTGAAGAGGATTCACATTCTGAAATGTGACGTAGCTAGAGGAAGTAAATATTGGAATCGAGTTTTGAGAAGTAAGTGCCACGTGGTTGAAGGAGGAGTGGGTATATCATATTGTGGGACCCACATATTTTGAAGGTGGTCTCTAGAGCACCAGACAGCTCATTGGGTTTTTGACACGTGTAACTCTTCAAATGTCGGGTACGTCGGCAGCCAAAGCGTCGTCGTTCCGATTATTTGATGAATTATTCATGATTGATACATATACTTCTCTTCTTTTTTTGGCCATTATTCTCTTCTTCTTGTTCTTGGTATTTGTTGAGCATTCAATATATCATGCCACATTGATTCATTGAATATGTGTTTTATCTTTTAATATATATATATATATTTAATATATTTAATATATTTAATTTAATGTGATGTAAGCGTGGAATATATGTGAAAATGTAAAAAGAAAAAAAAATACCAAATGACGACCACCAACCACATTGATATTTATTTTGAGAGCTTGGATTCTTCAAGTGAGTCTCCCAATTGAGGGTCCTGAAGTGTGAGACAAGAGAAGATCATTTAAATAAAACGTAGGGTTTTATTTTTTTCATTTTCATCATCTTCTCTCTTTTCTTGTCTCACACTTTAGGACCTTCAAGTAAGTCTCCTCTTGTCTCACACTTGAGGGGATCCATGCACTTATTTTTATTATTTTGTTGGTTATTATATTATTTTATAAAGCTTACAAAATAGTATATTATGGAAAAAGGACCAAATGAGAAGAAAAAAATACCTAGTTAATCGAAGCTTCCTAGAAATTTCTCCATTTGAGGGAAAATCATATAAGAATACATAAAAGCAGAGCACATCTCCTGGTTGCCTGCCACGTGTCACTGTAAATTAAATTGTCATAAAAACTTTTTATGACAATTCGACCAATGGTAGCTATCCACGTATTTTCTCATTTTATTTGGTATTTTTATATGATCAATTTATATGCACATGTCAATTGTCACACTAAGAGAACCAATCACGTTTTACATATTCGCCACCAAAGCATATAAAAGTTTGACATGTGTATATTACCATTTAAGTCTTCAAAATTTCGTTTAGTATAAATTAAGAATACACATGGGCTATTTATTGTGATTGCATTAGTGTGATCAAGTTGGATCACACATTAACCTATATTTAGAATGATTGTAATATCATATTCAATTAAATATTCAATTTGGCCAAGTCATAATTTAATCAAATTGATTGGTAGTGAATGCATTTTAAAAACATACCATATCTGTAAAAACAAATTGAGTAATTCATGCCATAAATTACGTTCGCTGATATGACAAATTAATGATGATTGACATTTCAAAAAACTTTATAAATAGTGGCAGAAATTGCTATTCATTCATTATCACTAAAGTCAGTTTAAAATTGCATGCACCATTGAGAAATGTCCTTTAGTTGTGACTGCAATTACGTTTTATGGCAATTTGGTAAACCCCGTCAAATTTTTTTCTTCGGTTATCTAAACATATTTTGGTTCTTCTTCAAATTTTTTTGCAGAATAATTCTGAAGTCCGTCATGTGAGAGGTTATTATTTTCCATCTACAATAACATATAACTTCAGTTTCTACAATTATATCTCCAAACTTCACGGTAATCACTCTCTCGCTCTTTGTTTTTTTTTATCATGTTTTTTTTTCTTCAGTTATCTAATAATCTTTTGGTTCTTCTTCAAATTTTTTGCAGAATAATTCTAAAACTCCTCATGCCATAGAGGTTATTATTTTCTTCACTGTTTTTCTTTTATTGCATATGCAGCACATACAAATAATTTCTAATGAGAAGAGATATTGTTAATGAATTAATTGATGTACCTACATACATACTCTGTTTCTTTTTCTTCCTCTGATTTCGTTTATGATTATGGTTTTGATTTTTTCTTTCTTTATTTTCTTCTTTGTGATGATTATACAGTTGAGATTCAAGTTTCAACGATTGAGGTTCGGTATGAGCATTTGAATGTGGAAGCAGAGTCGTATGAGCTGTTCTTACTTTCTCTAATTTCGTTGTTGATATATTAGAGTTTAGCTTTTCAAAATATTTTAATTGTAGAATAAGAATAGAAATAAAAATTTTTTCTATTTCTATTTCGAGCCACAGTAGCACAACGGGTGTGCCTA
>QANZ01037634.1:0-15907 GCA_003254925.1 Chamaecrista fasciculata | reverse complement strand
TGGTATTGTAATTTGAGAATTGTTCTCACCCAACGAAGGAAGCTACTGACTTCCTTGACTGGTTTTGTAATTTGCGAATTGTTCTCACCCAACGAAAGAAACTTTGTGTCTTAGAAATCCCTCCCCTGAAGAGCATGCCAAGGACGCTCCAAGAGCTCAAAGAACTGCTTAGAGAAGCACTTCAATGACTCTGTGGACGTTGCTTGCCTGATGCTAGCCACAATAGTTCAAAGAGTTGAACACAGGAATATTGTCGGCTGTTGAGATGGTCACACATCTCAAGGAAACGTTCCAGAATCAGGGAAAGGGAAGGGCAAAGGAAAGAGGAAAGGAGACGCCGAGGTTGGTGAGACCAAGCCAGCGGCTGAACCTAACCCACTACCTACCAAGAAGGCAAGGCCTTCAAAGGATGCGATTTGCCTTTTGAGAAATTGTAAATTGTATTTGGAAGATCAAAAGAACAAAAGGAGAGATGAGATCTCTACTTCTGGTATCTTTGTTATAGACGTTCACTTGTCTACTATAACCGCTTGGGTATTTGATACAGCATGTGGTTTTCAAATTTGATGTGAAGGGTCTTAGAGACAGTAGAAAGCTGGACAGAAGCTAGATGCACCTACGTGTAGGCAATAGAGCAAGGGTTGCTGCTGTTGCTGTGGGAACATGAGAGCTTGTTTTGCCCTCTAGGCTTATCTTATTGTTATCATGTACCTTCTTTAAAGTTCAAACAATGCTTCTCTTTCTTATTTGATAAGGAAGATTTTGCATGTGTTAACTGAAAGGAATATTGTTCAATTTATTAGGATGATGTTTATTTGCTTATGTGATTTGCGAGATAAACATTATGTCTTGAAATTGGAACGTTAACACGATAACAATATCTATAACATTGATACGAAAAGGATTGAGATTAGCGAATCTAATCCTACATACCTTTGGCATTGTCGTTTAGGCCATATAAACGAGAAACGCCTAGAGAAGCTCCATAGAGATGGACTTCTAAGCTCATTTGATTTTGAATCATATGATGCTTGCGAATCTTGTTTACTGGGAAAAATGACAAAGGTGCTTTTCACTGGCCACAGTGAGAGGGCATCTGACTTGTTGGGGATCATACATAGTGATGTATGAGGACCCATGAGTACTAAAGCTAGAGGTGGTTACTCTTACTAATTGCTTCAATAGGTTTGACTACGGCTACTTATTAAAGCATGAGTCAGAGTCTTTTGAAATAGAGATTTCAAAGTGAAGTAGAGAACTAACTTGACAAGAAAATCAAAGTCCTTTGATCCGATCGAAGAAGACGAGTATTTGAGTCAAGAATTTGTTGATCATTCTAGAAGCTGTGACATGGTCTCACGACTTACCCCTTCTGAAACCCCATGGTGGGATGGTGGTTCTGAGAAGTGGAATCGAACCCTATTAGATATGGTTCGATCTATGATGAGTCAAACCGATCTTCCGCGATCCTTTTGAGGATATGCTTTAGAAGCTGTTGCGTTCACACTTAACCGTGTTCCGTCTAAGGCAGTTGAGAAGACACCATATGAGATATGGAGTGGGAAGAGTCCCATAGTGTCTTATCTCAAATTTGGGGCTGTGAAGTTTACGTTAAGCAAACGATAAACTATCTCCCAAAAGTGCTTCTAAGGATACCCCAAGGAAACGCAGGGATATTTACTGCCCAGCTAACAACAAAGTAGTCAGAAGTGGATTCTTCTTGGAGAAGGATCTAGTTTCCAAAAGAAACAGTGGGAGTAAGGTAGATCTTGAAGGAGTTCAAGATCCACAAGGCATTATAGAGGCGCAGACGGAAATTTGAGAAGATCCACAAGATGTTGTGGAAGCTCCTCCAAAAGCACAAGGACCACGAAGGTCTGATAGGACACGTTTTTCAGCCACAAAGATAGGGATTTTTGGTGACTGAGAACAAGGATGTGTTGCTCATGGAGCATTGTGAGCCCACCACCTATCAAGAGGCCATCGTAGACCCCAACTCCGAGAAATGGGTTGAAGCCATGAAGGTTGAGATACAATCTATGTACGACAACAAGGTATGGACCTTGGTCGCTCCACCCGAAGGGGTAAAACTCGTAGGGTGCAAGTGGGTTTTGAGGAGAAAACTGACATGGATGGCAAAGTCAGTATGTTCAAGGCGAGGCTAGTTGCAAAAGGGGTTTACTCAACGTCATGGGATGACGAAACGTTTTCCCAGTTGAAATAGCCGATTCCATTAGGACCCTGCTTGCCATAGTCGCATATTATGACTATGAGATATGGCAAATGAATGTCAAAACAACATTCCTTAGAGGAACGCTGCCCTAGGATGTGTACGTGACACAACCTGAGGGGTTTGTATGTCCAGAGGAACCAGTAAAGGTGTGCAAGCTTTAGAAATCCATTTGTGGATTGAAGCGAGCATCACGGAGTTGGAATCATCGTTTTGATGAAGTAGTCAAAGGGGTTTGGCTTCTTACAAAACGCTGACGAGCCTTGTGTTTACAAGAAGGTTAGTGGGAGCACAATTGTGTTCTTGGTGCTATATGTCAATGACATATTGCTCATTGGAAATAATGTTCCAACCTTACAGATTGTGAATCTTGGTTGTGAAAATCTTTTTCAATGAAGGACTTAGGAGAAGCTGCCTATATTCTAGGCATTAAGATCTATGGAGATAGATCTCGTAGGCTTCTTGGATTGAGTCAGAGTACGTACTTGGATGAGATACTGAAGGGGTTCAGTATGCAAGAGTCCAAGAAGGGATTCATACCGATGAATCAAGGATTGACCCTGAGCAAGAAACAGTGTCCCAAGACACTTGTTGAGCAACGGCGCATGAGTCGCATCCCTTATGCTTCGGCAATAGGATCCATCATGCTGTGTACTCGACCTGATGTGTCGTTTGCCCTGAGCGTGACAAGACGGTTCAAACGAGACCCTGGTGAGTATCATTGGACCGCTGTCATAAGCATCCTTGAGTACTTAGGAAGAACTAAGGATGAATTCTTGGTTTATGGTGGAACTGATGTGTAAGTGGTTACACAGGTGCCCGTTTTCCAAAACCTACCAAGATAAATCGCAGTATGGATACGTGTTTCTCCTGAACAGTGGCATCGTGAGTTGGAAAGGTTCCAAGCAGAGCACGATTGCTGATTCTACAACAAAGGGTTGGTCGCGTGGGAACGCAGACCGTAAAACTAGTGTCTGAGGTGTGATTGGTGGTCATCCTATGGAGACAGGAAGACGCCAAATGGGATTGGATCCCCACTGATGTTCCGACAGTGGTATATATATATATATACACTTAGACATGATCACCTAGAGATGGTGATATCGAGATATGAAAAGTAGCAGACGAGGATAATGTTGCCAATCCTCTTGCGAGACCCCTAGCACAGGTCTTACATAAGCATCATGTAATGTCAAATGGAGATTAGACACATTAATGGATGTTGCTAATGTAGGAACAGTTTGATTAAAGATTGTACCTAGTGCAAGTGGGAGTCTGTTGGAGATTGTGCCCTAAGGCCAATCATCTTATAAATATGTTTTGAACATATTGATTAATTTATGGAGATAAATTAATGGTTATCATATTATTAGCATGTTTACTATGATAACAGTCCGTGATTAATTATGAGATAATTAATCTAAATTTGTCCCTGGTCGATTGTTTTCGTGGGAGCAAAAATGAACTAAGACCAGCATGACCTCGGTGCATAGAGATGCATGCACTAGATACTGGGACGAGAGTCATGGTGCAATTACGTAAGGGGTTACGAGTTGCTGGACATGACCCGGAGAGTCCTGCATGGGTTTAGTCATCAGCTTGCCTCTCCTGTACGCCTGTCACGACGCCTTAGACCTGAGGTCATCATTATTCCGGCGTTGCAGTTGTCAGACTTTGGCTTAGTCTAACGTTGCCCGTAAGTACGGGTTTGGTTGATTGTCGTGCTGAGGAATGTGGATTGGCCAAGATGGGATTTTGTCCCTCATTAACATGAGAGATATCTAACTGGCGCCCTCGATTAGTCTGTCCAAGGAAATGCGTGGCCACGCTGGGAAATGAGACTTACTCAGAAAATCGAGAAAGTTGAGGTTTGGATTATGGATGACTTTCCTGTGCCTAATCCATGACCAAGATATCGTAGGACAATAGGGTCTATGACTAGGTGGTACTATGGTTAAGTCGGTTTTGGTAAAAACGATAACTCACGTGTTTTGGGTAGTCGTGATGGCTTGCTAGAGTCCGCTCACGACTTGTAGCTCATGGAGATGACTTGCTGCCAACTTCACGTGGGGCCTGCTGGGTCACACATGAGCAGGATCAGGACACCGCTTAAAGGGACACGACTTATGGTTAATTCGTGGGTCACTCCAGTGGCANGATGAATTTAGATTAATAAAATTGTTTTATTAATTTAAATCATGAGTTTGGATTCAAAAGATTTGATATAGATATCAAAAGATTTGAATCATAGATATTAGGGAATATCTTAACTCATGATCTTTGGAAAATCATGACTTCCTAATTGTTAGGAATGATTTTGATTTATAAAATTCCAAAGGAAATTTTAAGGAGCATGGCGCCATCTTGGTGGGTCCCAAGGAGAGATTTGATCTTTCATTTGATTCTCCAAGATTGCAATTTGAATTTAAATTAAATATTAAGGTAATATTTTAATTGTAAATTCAATTCATGAAGTCATGATATTATTGTAATCTCATGATTTTAGAAATATAATAATGCTCTAAAATAATTATTAAAAGCCAAGGGCTAGGCGCCTAGTGCTAAGAGAGAGTTCATTTTTGATTTTAGTCTTCCTCCTTGTAGAGAGAGAAGAGAAAATCGCCATTCTCAAACCCTAGCTTTCCAAGTGAGAGACTTTTTGGCTCTCAAGAGTTGAGAGAGGAAAAATCGAGTTTGCCTAAGGAGTTAGAAAAATCGATTTGCAGTCACCAAAAATTGGGGTTTGTGAGAGAAGGAAAAACAAGAAGGAGTTCTTGTGGGGTTTTCTTCTCAGCTTGCGCCACCTTGTTTGATTCAAGAAGGAGTTCTTGAATTAAAAGTCACTGTAGATTGGTCCCTTGTTCTTTTGGAGAAAAGAACGGAAGGCTAGTACATTGGTGCCCGACAAACTGTTCGTGTGGATCTCCGGCAGAGGGAGGACGCTGTGTGTGGACACCTAGGACACGCCTTGTACAAACCAACCGATTGAAACTCGTGAGGTATACCACTATCTAAAAGTTTTAAATTCTACGAGCGGATCTGTTCGGGAATTTTAGGACTTGGCGCATTTTTTTAATTTTTTTATTTTCTTCCGCTGCGTTAGGCGCCTAGAATTCCCAACAGGTCCGCCACGAAACCTTTAGGCCACCCTGAAGAAATTTCGCGATGCCTTCTTCCCACTGACACGGTTTCCGCGTAAGTGTGGGGGAAGAAGAGGGTTATCCCAAAACCCTAATTCGTAGTTTAGGACCCTAGAGTTTGTATTAGACAAATTCTAGCATTTTCATTTCGTAGTATTAAAATTTTAGTTTATTTTTTAGTTAGAATCTGGCAGCCAAGGTACAGAAATAAAAATTTTCAATTTTTGTTTCTCCGCCGCCGCTTGAGTCGGCGGCGCTCTTGGCGACCCAACGTCAAATTATTTGGAGAGTCTAATCTCGATTAAACTCTACCAAATCTGATTTAAATTTAGATTTTAAATCGCACGGATTTGACGAATATCTTAGATTTCACCGCTATAAATACCCCATCAAACCTCTAGGCTTCTCACAACTCTCAAAAATTACTCTCTAACTTCCAAAGCTCCTAGAGCACTCTCTTGAGAGCTTGAATCCCTCTCTTTTCAAGTCTTCCTTCAAATCCGAGCTAAGAATTTATAGTTTTTCTTCGGATTCTCTAGGAACTGTTGGAGATTGTGCCCTAGAGCCAATCATTTTATGTGTACATATGTTTTGAACATATTATTAACTTATGGAGATAAATTAATGTGTTATCATATTATTAGCATGTTTACTATGATAGCGTCCTTGATTAGTTATGAGATAATTAATCTAAATTCGTCCCTGGTCAATTGTTCTCGTGGGAGCGAGAATGAACTAAGACCAGCATGACCTCGGTGTATAGAGATGCATGCACTAGATGCTTTACGAGAGTCATGGTGCAATTACGTAAGGGGTTACGAGTTGTTGGACGTGACCCGGAGAGTCCTGCATGGGTTTAGTCATTAACATAGCCTCTCCTGTACACCTGTCACGATGCCTTAGACCTGAGGTCTTCATTATTCCGGCGTTGTAGTTGTCAGACTTTGGCCTAGTCTAACGTTGCCCGTAGCAGGGCAGCCATAAGGGCTAGGTACGGGTTTGGTTGATTGCAGTGCTGAGGAATGTGGTAGGCCAAGATGGGATCTTGTCCCTCATATATATATGTGAGAGATATCTAACTGGCACCCTCGATGAATTTGTCCTAGGAAAGAGTGGCCACTCAAGGAAATGGGACTGGTTCAAGAAGATCGAGAAAGTTATGGTTGGATTATGGATGACTTTCCTGTGCCTTATCCTGAACCAAGATATCGTGCGGAAAAAGGGTATATGATTAGGAAGTACTAAGGTTAAGTCGGTTTCGTTGAAAACGATAACTCACGTGTTTTGGGTAGTCGTGATGGCTTGCTAGAGTCTGCTCTCGACTTGTGAGTCATAGAGATGACTTGCTGCCAACGTTACGTGAGGCCTGCTGGGTCACACATGAGTTGGATCTGGACACCGCTTAAGGGACACGAATTAGGGTTAATTCATGAGTCACTCCGGTGACACAATTTAAGACATAGCTGAATGTCTAGGACATAAAGTCTTGTCTTAAATATAATTTACAGTTGTAATATTTAAATTTGTGAGACAAATTTAAATATATTAATTGTTAAATAGTTAATAGGGATTAATCTATTTACGATTATAATATTAGGGAATAATAAATTAAATAAGGTTCCTAAAAGTTAGGAAATTATTGATTTATTAAATTCACTTATATTAGGATATATTACCTTGAGGGTGGCGCCTCATGGAGAGGATTTTGATTAATAAGAATTGTTTTATTAATTAAAGTCATGAGTTTGAATTCAAAAGATTTAATCTAGATATCAAAAGATTTGAATCAGAGATATTAGGGTAATATCTTAACTCAAAATCTTTGGAAGATTATGATCTTCTATTAGTTAGGAATGTTTTTGATTTATAAAATTACAAAGATAAAAAAAGGGGAGGATGGCGTCTTCTTTGTGGGTCCCAGGGGGAGATTTGATCTCTCATTTGATTCTCAAAGATTGCATTTTGGATTTGAATTGAAATATTAAAGTAATATTTTAATTAGAAATTCAAGTCCTAAAATTATGATATTATTGTAATCTCATGATTTTAGGATTATTAAAATCCCCAAAATTCTAATTATAAGGCCTAAGCAAGTCGACTTGGCCTAGACCTAATTCACAAGCTTTTTCGCCTTCTCCTTGTAGAGAGAGAGAGAGAGAAAAATCGCACCACTTAGCTCTATTGAGAGAAGTCGAATTTCCTAAGGAGTTAGTGAAAATTCGATTGGCCTAAGATAGTTAGGTTTTCGTGAAAGGAAAAAGAAGAGAAGTCTTGTTTTGTGTGCCACCTATATTCAATAGATCAAGAATTGTTCTTGATAGATTTGCTTGGTTCAAGAACTATTCTTGGTCACCAAGAACTGTTGATTAGAGTTCCCTAGTTCTTTTGGAGAAAAGAACAGAAGGCTAGCACCTTGGTGCCAACAAACTGCTTGTGTGGATTACCGGCGGAGGAAGGACGCGTCAAGTGGACTTCTCAACTCGCGGACCCGATTGCACCGATTGTAATTTGGTAAATTTCTTTCATTCACTGATATAGTTGTTGATAGTGGATCCTGGAAGGAATCATAGGGAAGCCAAAAATTTTAATTTACCGTGTTTTTCCACTGCGCCGACCCTATGATTTCCCAACAGTGGTATCAGAGCCACGCTACTCATAATTATATCAGGTTGTGTGATTATACATGTGATGTATGATTAGATTGTTGGGAAATCACAGAGGGAGCGCAGCGGAAAATAAAAAAAACTTTAATTAAATAAAAGGTGCTAACTCTGTGATTCCTTCCAGGATCCACTAACTATGTTTATACCAGGAAAGTAAAGATGTTNGCTCTAGGCTTATTTTTGGTAAATACGGCCTGCGTGTCGTCTCCCTAAATTCTTGATGTAATTTTATTTTTAATTTTACACCTCAATGTAAAACAGGTTTTTCACAATGTAATTTTTTCTTTTTTTTAGATGGGCCATATCCAAGGACGGTTAATTTTATGCATTTAGTTATTTTGTATGAGATGCAAATGGCGCTAGATGTATGTTTTAGGGTGGCGAAAATTTAACATGCAAATTTTAATAATAACGAATATGATACGTGCGTAGAATTTTGTATGAGATACAAAATTCGTACATGTGTCTTAAATGTATGCGATACATGGGGCGAAGACACATGGCACAAATCGATCAATTTTAAATGAGATTTGAAATTGAATTTTAAAACGGAACTTTAAAATTGAACCCTTTTAAAATCTTAAGTTTTAATGCCATCAGTAAAACACCCTGTTGAAATCTTGTTCATCGCGGAGCGGTGATCGCCTACGCGACACGTATCTTCCTTGACCTTGAGGAGACACGGGTGAATGGGAGATTCGACGCGATGCCTCGTTGAAATCTCGGTTTATTAAATGCGGTGATCACCTACGCGACACGTGTTTAGTGGGCCTTGATGATATGGGGGTTGGGCCTTTGGCCTCGTTGTTTTGAGCCTAGCCATTCACAAGTTTTATTGTGTGACTTAATGGGGTTATCAAAAAGGTTTTGGACCTGAAGGCATTAGATGGGATAAACATGCCATAATATGTATCATATGATGATACAGTCCCATAAAGATCTAAGAGTCACATAAGATGTGATTGGTAAGGAGTTACCTACCTAAATAACATAAGGATGCATGATCGCCTACGCGACGGTAAACTTTGGTGAAATATGGGTCTTAGCCACTAATAATAATTTTACTGGGTTTTATAAAATGGTGGACATATTTTTCCTGCTAATTAAACTTTTCGTATCTTAAATTGTAGAATCAATGGCAACAAATAGTTCAACACTATCACTGCGTTCTATCCTTGAGAAGGATAAATTAACTGGGACTAATTTTCTCGACTGGTTTCGGAATGTGAGAATTGTTCTCACACAAGAGAGGAAATTGTATGTCCTGGAAAACCCCATTATTGAACAGCCTGTTGCCAATGCTCCAAGAGCTCAGAAAGATGCTTACGAGAAGCATGTTAATGACTCTGTGGACGTATCTTGCCTGATGTTGGCCACCATGGTTCCTAAGATCCAAAAGAACTTGGAGAACAAAGGGGCCTATGAGATGATAACAAGTCTCAGGGAAATGTTGCAAGTACAGGCACGGCAAGAGAGGTTTGAGACCACGAAGGCTCTGTACTCTTGCAAGATGGCAGAAGGTGGATCTGTAAGTGCCCACGTCTTAAAGATGAAGGGGTATATAGATCACCGTGGTAGGCTGGGTTTTCCCATCACCCAAGAGCTTGCGACGGATGTGATCCTCAAGTCGCTACCAAGGAGTTATGACCCATTCGTCATGAACTTCAATATGAATGGGATGGAGAAGACTGTTTCTGAGCTGCATGGGATGCTCAAGACTGCTGAGGTGTCCCTCAAGAAGGCGCCTAGCACTGTCTTACTTGTTCAGAACAAGGGAAAGGGTAAGGGCAAAGGAAAGAGGAAGGGAAAGGACGTGGCTGGTGAGACCAAGCCAGTGCCCAAGCCCAACCCGCCGCCTGCCAAGAAGGCAAAGCCCACTAAGGATGCAGTTTGGTTCGTCTACCAGAAGCCTGGACACTTCAGGTATCTATGTTATAGGTGTTCACCTATCTACTCCTACCACTTGGGTATTAGATATTGCTTGTGGTTCTCACATATGTACAAATGTGCAGGGGTTGAGAAGCAGTAGGAAGCTGAACAGAGGCGAGGTGGACCTACGAGTAGGCAATGGAGCAAGGGTTGCTGCTGTTGCTGTAGGAACATACGAGCTGGTTTTGCCCACTGGGCTTGTTTTGTTTTTGAACAATTGTTATTATGTACCGTCATTAAGTTCTAACATTATTTCACTTTCTTATTTGGATAAGGAAGGATTTGTTTGTGTGAATGTGAATGGTCAATGTTCTATTTACAAAGATGATGTGTTATTTGCTTATGGAGATCTGCATGATAACCACTATGTCTTGAAATTAGAACAACAACGTAATAACGAAATCTATAACATTGATACGAAAAGGATGAAGGTTAGTGAACCTAATCCTACATACCTGTGGCATTGTCGTCTAGGCCATATAAACGAGAAGCACCTTGAGAAGCTCCATAAAGATGGACTTCTAAGCTCATTTGATTTTGAATCATATGATGCTTGCGAATCTTGTCTACTTGGTAAGATGACAAAGGCGCCTTTCAATGGTCACAGTGAGAGGGCATCTGACTTATTGGGAATCATACATAGTGATGTATGTGGACCCATGAGTACTCAAGCCAGATGAGGTTACTCCTATTTCATTACGTTCACTGACGACTTCAGTAGGTATGGCTACGTCTACCTAATGAAGGACAAGTCAGAGTCTTTTGAAATGTTCAAGAGATTTCAAAATGAAGTAGAGAACCAACTTGACAAGAAAATCAAAGTCCTACGATCTGATCGAGGAGGCGAGTATTTGAGTCAAGAATTTACTGATCATCTTAGTAGTTGTGGAATAGTTTCACAACTTACTCCTCCTGGAACCCCACAGTGGAATGGCGTATCCGAGAGGAGGAATCGAACTCTATTGGATATGGTTCGATCTATGATGAGTCAGATCGATCTTCCGCCTTCCTTTTGGGGATATGCTCTAAAAACTACCGTGTTCACACTTAACCGTGTTCCGTCTAAGGCAGTTGAGAAGANGCCAAACTGCTCGTGTGGATCACCGGTAGAGGAAGGACACTCAGTGGACTTCTCAAATTCGCAAACACGATAAGTCACCGATCAAAACTAGGTAAACATCTTTTCTTATCTAGTATAAACATAATTAGTGGATCCTGGAAGGAATCACAGAGTTAGCTTTTAGTTTTATTTGCGTTTTAGTCCAAAATATTTAATTTATTCCGCTGCGCTCCCTCTGTGATTTCCCAACATAGTGAACCTAATCCTACATACCTGTGGCATTGTCGTCTAGGCCATATAAACGAGAAGCACCTTGAGAAGCTCCATAAAGATGGACTTCTAAGCTCATTTGATTTTGAATCATATGATGCTTGCGAATCTTGTCTACTTGGTAAGATGACAAAGGCGCCTTTCAATGGTCACAGTGAGAGGGCATCTGACTTATTGGGAATCATACATAGTGATGTATGTGGACCCATGAGTACTCAAGCCAGAGGAGGTTACTCCTATTTCATTACGTTCACTGACGACTTCAGTAGGTATGGCTACGTCTACCTAATGAAGCACAAGTCAGAGTCTTTTGAAATGTTCAAGAGATTTCAAAATGAAGTAGAGAACCAACTTGACAAGAAAATCAAAGTCCTACGATCTGATCGAGGAGGCGAGTATTTGAGTCAAGAATTTACTGATCATCTTAGTAGTTGTGGAATAGTTTCACAACTTACTCCTCCTGGAACCCCACAGTGGAATGGTGTATCCGAGAGGAGGAATCGAACTCTATTGGATATGGTTCGATCTATGATGAGTCAGACCGATCTTCCGCCTTCCTTTTGGGGATATGCTCTAAAAACTACCGTGTTCACACTTAACCGTGTTCCGTCTAAGGCAGTTGAGAAGACACCATATGAGATATGGAGTGGGAAGAGTCCCATTATGTCTTACCTCAAGGTTTGGGGATGTGAAGTTTACGTTAAGCAATAGCCTAACGATAAACTGTCTCCCAAATCCCTCAAATGCTTATTTGTGGGATACCCCAAGGAAACGAGGGGGTATTATGTCTACTGCCCAACTGACAACAAAGTGTTTGTAGTCAGAACTTGGTTCTTTCTAGAAAGGGATCTTGTTTCCAAAAGAAACAGTGGGAGTAAGATAGAGCTTGAAGAAGTTCAAGTTCCACAAGATGCATCAGAGGCACAGACAGAAACTGGAGAAGAGCCACAACATGATATGGAAGCTCCTCCAGTGACACAAGTACCACGAAAGTCTGATAGAACACGTTTTCAGCCTGAGAGATATGGATTTCTAGTGACTGAAAACAAGGATGTGTTGCTCAGAGAGCGTGGTGAGCCGACCACCTATCCAGAGGCCATCGCGGACCCCAACTCCGAAAAATGGATTGAAGCCATGAAGGCTGAAATGCAATCTATGTACGACAACTTGAAGGGGTAAAACCTGTAGGGTGCAAGTGGGTTTTCAAAGAGAAAACAGACATGGATGGCAATGTCAAAGTCTTCAAGGCGAGGTTAGTTGCAAAGGGATTTACTCAACGTCATGGTATTGACTATGACGAAACGTTCTCCCCTGTTGCAATGGCCAAGTCCATTAGGATCCTCCTTGCCATAGTCGTATATTATGACTATGAGATATGGCAAATGGATGTCAAAACAACATTCCTTAATGGAAGGCTGCCCGAGGATGTGTACATGACGCAACCCGAGGGGTTTGAATGTCCAGAGGCACCAGACAAGTTATGCAAGCTTCAGAGATCCATTTATGGATTGAAGCAAGCATCTCGAAGTTGGAATCATCGTTTTGATGAAGTAGTCAAAGAGTTTGGCTTCTTACAAAACCCTGATGAACTTTGTGTTTACAAGAAGGTTAGTGGGAGCACAATTGTGTTCTTNTTATCATATAATTAATCAAGGATTGTTATCATAGTAAACACGCTAATAATATGATAACCATTAATTTATCTCCATAAATTAATTAATATGTTCAAAACATATTTATAAAATGATTGGCCCTAGGGCACAATCTCCAACACATTGGACCGTTGTCAAAAACATCCTTAAGTACTTGAGAAGAACTAAGGATGAATTCTTGGTGTACGGTGGAACTGATGAGGAGCTATGTGTAAGGGGTTACACAGATGCTAGTTTCCAAACCGACCAGGATGACTTTAAATCACAGTTAGGATATGTGTTTTTCCTGAACGGTGGCAGCGTGAGTTGGAAGAGTTCCAAGCAGAGCACGATTGCTGATTCTACAACAGAGATTCATGCACTAGATGCTTGACGAGAGTCATGGTGCAATTAAGTAAGGGGTTATGAGTTGCGGGACGTGACTCGGAGAGTCCTGCATGGGTTTAGTCATTAGCATAGCCTCTCCTGTACACCTGTCATGATGCCTTAGACCTGAGGTCTTCATTATTCCGGCGTTGTAGTTGTCAGACTTTGGCCTAGTCTAACGTTGCCCGTAGCAGGGCAGCTATAAGGGCTAGGTACCGGTTTGGTTGATTGCAGTGCTGAGGAATGTGGTAGGCCAAGATGGGATTTTGTCCCTCATATATATATGTGAGAGATATCTAATTGGCACCCTCGATGAATCTGTCCAAGGAAAGAGTGGCCACTCAAGGAAATGGGACTGGTTCGAGAAGATCGAGAAAGTTATCATTGGATTAAGGATGACTTTCCCGTGCCTTATCCTGAACCAAGATATCGTGCGGCAAAAGGGTATATGATTAGGAAGTACAAAGGTTAAGTCGGTTTCATTGAAAACGATAACTCACGTATTTTGGGTAGTCGTGATGGCTTGCTAGAGTCCGCTCTCGACTTGTGAGACATAGAGATGACTTGCTGCCAACTTTACGTGAGGCCTGCTGGGTCACACATGACCAGGATCTGGACACCGCTTAAGGGACACAAATTAGGGTTAATTGGTGAGTCACTCCGGTGACACAATTTAAGACATAGCTGAATGTCTAGGACATAAAGTCTTGTCTTAAATATAATTTACAGTTGTAATATTTAAATTTGTGAGACAAATTTAAATATATTAATTGTTAAATAGTTAATAGGGATTAATCTATTTACAATTATAATATTAGGGAATAATAGATTAAAAAAGGTTCCTAAAAGTTAGGAAATTATTGATTTATAAAATTCAATAATATTAGGATATATTACCTTGAGGGTGGCGCCTCATGGAGATGATTTTAATTAATAAGAATTGTTTTATTAATTAAAGTCATGAGTTTGAATTCAAAAGATTTGATCTAGATATCAAAAAATTTGAATCAGAGATATTAGGGTAATATCTTAACTCAAAATCTTTGGAAGATTATGATCTCCTATTAGTTAGGAATGTTTTTGATTTATAAAATTCCAAAGATAAAAAAAGGGGAGGATGGCGCCTTCTTTGTGGGTCCCAAGGGGAGATTTGATCTCTCATTTGATTCTCAAAGATTGCATTTTGGATTTGAATTGAAATATTAAAGTAATATTTTAATTAGAAATTCAAATCCTAAAATATGATATTATGGTAATCTCATGATTTGAGGATTATTAAAATCCCCAAAATTCTAATTATAAGGCCTAAGCAAGTCGACTTGGCCTAGACCTAATTCACAAGCTTTTTCGCCTTCTCCTTGTAGAGAGAGAGAGAGAAAAATCGCACCACCTAGCTCTAGTGAGAGAAGTCGAATTTCCTAAGGAGTTAGTGAAAAATCGATTGGCCTAAGATAGTTAGGTTTTTGTGAAAGGAAAAACAAGAGAAGTCTTGTTTTGTGGGCCACCTATATTCAATAGATCAAGAATTGTTCTTGATAGATTTGCTTGGTTCAAGAACTGTTCTTGGTCACCAAGAACTTTAGATTAGAGTTCCCTAGTTCTTTTGGAGAAAAGAACAGAAGGCTAGCACCTTGGTGCCAACAAACTGCTTGTGTGGATTACCGGCGGAGGAATGACGTGTCAAGTGGACTTCTCAACTCGCGGACCCGATTGCACCGATGGTAATTTGGTAAATTTCTTTCCTTCACTGATATAATTGTTGATAGTGGATCCTTGAAGGAATCATAGGGAAGCCAAAACTTTTAATTTATCGTGTTTTTCCGCTGCGCCGACCCTATGATTTCCCAACAGGAACTTCTAGGATAGGTTTTCTTTCTCAAAATCTACTTTAGCACTTATCTTTGCATACAAAAGGGCAATTTGGGGCCTTGCTGTCAAAAATCTTGAAAATTTTCGCAAAACCTTTTGCGCCGGCTCTTGGGCCAGCGGCACAGCATGACGACGCAACCCCAAATTATAATTTTGCTTGCGGGACAAGGTTTGGAGGTGATTTGAGAGAAGTTTGTAGTATCTAGATAGTTTATCGTAGAGTATTCTAAAATTCCTTGATAATTATATTAATTATAATTATTGATTTATAGATATGGCCCACTTCAAGAGTACCAAGGACAATTTTCCTCTGAATAATCATCCTAAAAAACGCACAGACAATACTGACGCTTCAGAGGCGGATGACGATTCAGAGGCGGATCGTGAGGAATACATTCCTCACTACCCTCCCGGGCTATATACAAAAGAACCTGATGCAAACATTACTCACTATTATTCTGGTCCCAAGAATGCATCCTCACTCCTTGATAAGGACAAGGCTAGCCTCGACCAAAAGATAGAGGAGCTTGAAGCAAAAATTGCTCAACTTCAAGCTCGGTTGAAAAAGTTGAACGAATATCCTATCTACAATATTTAGAACACAATAGGGATTAGTCTAAGTTTAGTTTTAGTTTTGTTGTTTTGCATTTTATTATTCTGTCTTTTATAATTCTGTCATTTATGGATCATTCAGTCTTTAGTTCTCTAATATATTTGTCAACAATTTC
>QANZ01037632.1:17895-36543 GCA_003254925.1 Chamaecrista fasciculata | reverse complement strand
GAGTGAGATCATTTGTGATTTTGTCTTCCTCCTTGTAGAGAGAGAAGAAAAATCGCCACCTCCATAGCTAGAGAGAGAAAATTCGATTTTCCTAAAGAGTTAGTGAAAATTCGAATTGTTCTATCTTTAGGGTTTTAGGAGAAGAAGAACAAAAGGAGTTTTGTTGCTGTCTCCTCCATTGTTGCGCCACCTAGCCTGAATTCAAGAAGGAGTTCTTGAAGTTCAACAATTGTAGATTCAGTTCCCGATTCCTTTGGAGAAAGGAGCAGAAGGCTAGCACCTTGGTGTTCGACAAACTGTTCGTGTGGATTACCGGTGGAGGAAGGACGTTGCAAACGGACTTCTCAGACTCACCAAGTTTAACCAATCCGATTGAAAGCTTGAGGTATAACACTTTTCGTATCTGGTTTTAAATTCAACTAGCGGATCTCAGGGTGGGTTTTCTTGGGGAGCGCAAGTTTTTTTGTTATACGTTTTGCTTCCGCTGCGTGTTTTCCCGGGATTTCCCAACAATGGGTCCATTGGATGAAATTGAAGGCGAATTGTGGATCTCTTCGATGAATCCGCTTCCACAGTGAGGGCAAGCGAGGTGGTCGTGAGGAGAGAGAGAGAGAGAGAGAGAGAGAGAGAGAGAGAGAGAGAGAGAGAGATTTATTTTGTGTTTTTGGGTAAATTCACTTAAAATCTTAATTTACTTCATTTTCTTATGTTTTGATCCTATTATAAAAAGACTTACCTTAATATAAGAAAATAAAACTTTTGGGGATGAAAGTCTATTTTTCCTCTTTTTTTAACGGAAAAATTGATGGAAAACGTTAGAGGGACCAACTTTTTCAAGTTTTGCATAACTGGGGGACCAATATGGAACAAAAAATAACTGGGGGACCTATTTGGAACAAGGAGCATAACTGGGGGACCAAAATAGGACTTTGACCATTTTAAAATAATAAAATAGTTTTATCATATTTAAAAATAATTAAATAAATAATGTAAAATTATTTTGTTCGTAACTTCTTATTTACTAATTCTATTTTATACTAAAAATAATAGTAGGGAATTATTTAGGGCCTGTTTGATTTTGTTCTCGGAAAACTGTTTTCAATTTCTAAAAACAAAAAATACACATTGTTTTTTATTTTCAAAACCAAAAATCTGTAAATCAAACACACCCTTAATTTCTTTACTAACGTTTTACTATAACTTTTTTTTATCAATGATATATGACTTTATTAGAAGATTAGTCCCAGAAGATATCAAAATTATACGAAATAGCGATGAGTTACTATGATGGCAAAATGCAGTAGACTTGTAGAAAGAGACAACGAGATTTAACTCCGGTTGTCACTCTGATATCTAAGTTAAAAAGTGGTATAAGAAAAATAGTGTAATATCATAGAGTTTGAGAGTAGAATAATGTGTACTTTAAAAGTGACCAAGATTACCTTATAGAACATGCATGAAAATGATCAAAGTGCAAATTTGATCACATATATTTTACTGAGTTTTCAAAATGGTCTTATATCTTTTTTTGTTGAACTTTTTGTCCCATATCCTTGTAAAGGCATCAACTATTAGTTGATTCTTTTGTAAATATATGAGATCACTTCTACATCTGACTCAAAGATATAAGACCAATTCTACAATTGATCTAAAGATATGAGATCAATTCTATAATAAAAAATATATATGGGACCAAATTGGGAACTGACTCAAAAATATGAGAGCAAAAGTATAACAAAAAAGATATGAAATCAAATTGAGAATCAAACAAAAATATGAGATTAAATTTACACTTTGATGAACTTGTGTATCACACATGAGATGGTTTAATTGATTATAATTATAACGAATTAAATTATATAACTTTATTTTTATAAATTAAATTAAAATATTTATTATTTTTTAAATATTAAATAATTAAACTATTTTTATATTTTTACATATAATCATATAAATAACTTTTTAAAAAGAAATTTAAAGTAATAGTTCTCGTGAATTTATATTGTGGTAAGAGATTTAAACAAGCTCTAGCTGTCCCCCATAAACGATGGACAATAATTGAATATCGTGCCCTGCAAATTTTGTCAAACAGATGCAACCAAAGATTATCTTTATTGTGGTAACCTATTTAGCCTACAAACACTTTTTAGAACATCCAAAATTGGCACCTCAAACACCCACTAACGTAGTAGACTCACCTACCCGAATATTCCTCACTTCTTAACATCCCCATATTTTTTAGGCAAAAGCATTAATTTTGCTCCTAAATTTTCATCAACTATCAATTTTATTTTCAATAATTTATTTTTACTATTAATTTCATCCCTAATATTTTATATATTGGTCAATTTTATTCTTTCATTAATTTCTTTCAGTAAATCAATGGCATATTGCATCCCATTTTTTAATATGTTTGAGTTTCTTTTTTTATCAATTTTATATTAATATTATTAGTCACATAATTCTATCATTAAAATGCAAAGGATAAAATTGACCAAAATGTAAAATATTAAGGACAAAATTGATAATATAAAAAGACTGATGACGTAATTGATCGTTAATGTAAAATTTGAAGAAAAAATTAATATTTTTACCATTTTTTTATTTTCTGGTGGGATTTTGGCTTCTTTTTCTTCACTACTTTCTTCAAAGGTACGTTTAAAGTGACAAATGGCATAATGTAGTACAATGCAATCCACTTTCTGCTTTCAATCATGGCGATAAACTGATGCAGTCATTATAAGTCCCACCTCACCTCACCGAGTCACCGCAAAGTGGACACAAAAGCCACCTCCATACATTTTCTTTCATTATATATAGCAAAGAAAACATGTATCTTCACAAGAAATAGTTAAAGTTTTTGGTGTACAACTGTACATACATAGTTTGAATATAAAATATGTCACGATTGATTATATAATCAAATAGTTTTCTAATTGAGAAATTGAATAGTAATTGTATATTTATCAACATGTAAATTTATCAAGGTCACATATTCTAAATAGTAAATTTGTACCATAACTTTGGGTTTTGTTTGACAACTTATAAAATACAATAAGTAGAACCTATTTATAAAATACAATAAACAAATGCAAAATAATATATTTTATCCACTTTATTATATCATACCTTGGTGCAGCTCTTAATATATTAATTAGTCTATTTGCGATAAATTATCATTATAAACATGTAAAAAGAAGACCAAATAACATGTTAATATTTGGGCTGATCTAATACCCCACATTTAGACTTTGCACTCCTGAGCAAAGCTACGAAGTAGAAGAAAGAGAATATGCAAAAGAATCAAGAAACTGATGGAGATTGTGTCCTAGGGCCAATCATTTTATATGTATGGACATATTGTTTAACTGATTTATGAATGATAAATTACTTCGTTATCATATTATTAGCATGTTTACTGTGATAACAATCCTTGATTAATTATGTGATAATTATTCTAAACTGTCCCTGGTCGATTATTCACGTGGGAACGTGAATGAACCAAGACCAGCATGACTTCGGTGTATGGAGATACACGCATGTGATGCTTCTCGAGAATCATGGTGCAATTATGTAAAGGGTTACAAGTTGCTGGACCGACCCGGAGAGTCCTGCATGGGTTTAGTCATGAGCTAGCCTCTCCTGTACACCTGTCACGATGCCCTTAGACCTGAGGTCTTCATTATTCCGGCGTTGTAGATGCTGAACTTTGGCCTAGTCTAACGTTGCCCGTAACAGGGTAGCCATACAGGCTAGGTACGGGTTTGGTTGTTTGCCGTGCTGAGGAATGTGGTTGACCAATAAGGAATTTTGTCCCTCATTAAGTTGAGAGATATTTGACTGGACCCCTCGATGAGTTTGTCCAAGGAATATGTGGCCACACAGGGTAATGGGACTAACTCAAGGAATCGAGCAAGTTATGGTTTGGATTACAAGGATGACTTTCCCATGCCTTATCCATGACCAAAATATTGTGTGACAATAGGGATTATGACAAGGTGGTACTAAGGTTAAGTCGTTAATGTTAAAACGATAACTCACTTGTTTTGGGTAGTCGTGATGACTTGCTAGAGTCTGCTCTCGACTTGTGAGTCATAGAGATGGCTTGCTGCCAATTTAACATGAGGCATGTTGGGTCACACATGAGCAAGGTCAAGATACTGTAATGGGACACGAATTAGGGTAATTCTTGAGTCACTTTAGTGACACAATTTAAGACATAGTTGAATGTCTTAGGACATGAAGTCTTCTCTAAAATAAAATCTACATTTGTGATATTTAAATTTGTTAGACAAGTTTAAATATATTAATTGTTAAATAGTTAATTTGATTAATCTATTTACAATTGAATTCTTGTTTAAAATATTGGGAAATAATCAATTGACTAAGTCTCCTAAGAGTTAGGGGATTATTGATTTATTAAATTCTCTAATATTGAAGGATAACAAGAGGAGGGTGGCGCCTCACTCTTGAATTAATTAATGAAATATGATTTTGTTAATTTGAATTCAAGAGTTGAATTTGAATTCAAGATTCAAATTTGAATTAAGATATTAGGGTAATATTTTAATTCAATTTGTTAAGGATATTAATAAGATTATAACTTCCTAAGAGTTAGGTTTGTTACCTTATTTATTAAATTCCTATAAAAATGCAAGGAGGGTGGCGCATTCTTCAAGATTTAAGTGCAAGATTTGATCTTGCATTTTGAATTTCAAGAATGCATTTTGAATTTAAATTAAGAAATTAGTGTAATATTTTAATTAAGAATTCAAATCCTCTTGACTCACTCCAACCAATGGGAAGTGTGCTTTCAAGATTTGGATTTCAAGATATGATCTTGAAATTTAAATTGAGATTTCCTTTCAATTTTGAATTATAATATTAATGTAATTTTATAATCAAGATTTGGGGATTCCCTAATCAGATTAGTAATTCCCTATTTTCAAGAGTGAGACTCTATAAATACCACCATAAGTCGCCTAAACCAAGGGAGAAAAAGACGGAAGAAAAGTTCGACCTAACCCTAAAGTTTAGGCAAAAAGTCGACTTGGGTGTGAGAGAAAGAGAGAGAGGCGCCAAAACCTAGAGCAAGTGTGGCCAAGAAATTGTTTCTTGGTGCGCCACTTTGGGTTCTTGGATATTTCAAGAAGTGTTCTTGAAATTCCAAGATTGTAGATCCGTTCCCATAATCTCTTGGAGAAGAGATTGGAGGTTAGCACCTGAGTATCTGCCAAACTTTTCGTGTGGATCACCGGCAGAGGAAGGGCACGAGTCTGTGGACTTCTTGGAATCGCGGTTTTAAAAGCAATCGTCTGAATTTAGGTAAATGTCTTTTCCCTCTGGTATAAACACAAGTAGTGGATCCTATGGAGGAGATTATAAGTTTTGTAAAAATTTTAATTTTAACTTTTCCGCTGCGTTTTGCTCCATAATCTCCAATAGAAACTTTCCCAAGTTCATGATTCAAGGCTAGCACATAGTCATATCCTAGAGCTAGAGAATTCACCAAGCAACTAACTCTGTAAAGTAGTGCGATCTAATATCTATAAGACCAATTCCAAAAGTGTATCGCTCTCCTGACTAACTGGCTATTTTCTCTCAAGTCATTCCTTAGACTAAGTTTTCTACCATAGGCTTGTAAAAATCCTCAAGGTCTTCCCCACAAGTGTTAAATCATCCAAAATCAAGAGGTCTTTAATAGGGTTGTAATGAATGGGAAAAAGGCCATATAGTGTATGAAAAAGAAAAGAATTTTGGTGTTTCATGTTGACATACAAGGTTTAATTTAGTATACCTGAAAACCAATACCTTATGAAACTTTCATCCTCTTTTCCAAGGGAAATTCCCAGTCTACTTGAAGCTCACATATATATATATATATATATATTACTAAGAGTCAATAAGCACATGACTCTTCTCTTTTGATTGATCAATCTTTTTCTCTTGCTTTTCTTTTGATTTTTCTTTTCTTTTTGTTTCGCAAGATACTTTTTCTCTTTTTTTTTTAGATTATAATTGGCAAACACATCCTAAGAGGGATGAAAGCAAAAAAACGAGGATCATGGCAAAAATTTCTATTAAAAGAAATCCTCAGTCATATTGAAAACACCTAATTAAAAGGCTCAAAGGGGCTAACAAGGGATAATGTGTTTATGGCTTGTATTTGGGATAAAAGGGTGAAGAAACAAATGCCTCTATCATATTAAGGATATTTAATCACATAAAGCTTTAACCAAGAATTAAGACAAGTTCTAGAGAAAACAAAACTAAGAGACTGAATTTCTCTCTAAAAATATTTTTTAGGCTTAAGTGCACTTTTGGTCCCAAAACTATGACAAAGGTTTCATTTTGGTCCCATAACTTTTTTGGTTGCAATTTTGGTCCCATAACTATGACAAAGGCTTCATTTTGGTCCCATAACTTTTTTTGTTGCAATTTTGGTCCCATAACTTCTCAAAAGGTTCCACCGTTAGTCCCTTGGTGAATTCCATCTATATTTAGCCGTTAAGTATGACGTGACATAGTGACTAGGATCATGATGTGGCAAAATAAGATGAAATAGACTGAAATAGGATCTATATGCAACATATTAAAACTTATCTATACCCAACCACAATATATACAAAGTGTGGTACTTCCTCTTCCTCGTCAGCCCAACGAGACTTCCTCTTCCTCGTTCCGCTTCCCGATTCGCCATCGCCGCCGCTTTGGTCGTTCAACTCTGGCTGAGGATCCCATCGACTTCGTCGACGCCTTCTGCTTGAAGTCTCTTCTTCCCCACCAGATTGGTCCCTGTCAGTACCACTCTTTGTATATTTTGTGGTTGGGTATAGATAAGTTTTAATATGTTGCATATAGATCCTATTTCAGTCCACTTCATCTTATTTTGTCACATCATGATCCTAGTTACTATGTCACGTCATACTTAACGGCTAAATATGGATGGAATTCTCCAAGGGACTAACGGTGGAACCTTTTGAGAAGTTATGGGACCAAAATTGCAACAAAAAAAGTTATGGGACCAAAATGAAACCTTCGTCATAGTTATGGGACCAAAATTGCAACAAAAAAAGTTATGGGACCAAAATGAAACCTTTGTCATAGTTATGGGACCAAAATTGCAACAAAAAAAGTTATGGGACCAAAATGAAACCTTTATCATAGTTATGGGACCAAAAGTGCACTTAAGCCTATTTTTTAATATTATAGGCTCTAATCTTCCAACTAGGCTGGGTATCACTCAAATTGGTCCATAAAAATTAAACAATACTACCAAACTTAGAAAATTACTCAGATTATTCTAAGGCTATAGAGAACAACTAAGACTAAATTTTTATCACGAATATGAAATTGTTCACTCAAGAGTTCAAAACATAGTAAAAATTCAACTAATTCGAATTCTACTAAAAAAGTAAAAAATAAAAATGTAGAATATTAAATCAAATACCAAGACAAATAGGTGAAAATAATAATTTTTTATATGATTTTCGACATAACACCTATTTAAAATTTTTTCGGGTAAACCAAAATGTAAGTTACTCTAACTTACTCCTTTCCCCCGCACTTATTTTCAAAACTAATATTATTTAGCGTGACTTTATTAACATTTATCTCTTAAATTTGAGAGATTAGAAAATTGTTCCGTAGGTTGTTGTCCAATGAACTGGCGGTGTAGAAAACCACAAAATCAATAATGAATCAACAATTAGATCGTGGCCTCATTATAAATTGACTTTATGATATGTTGATTCATTTTGTGGGAGCTAATGCTGAAGCTGAAAGCATTGTACATAGTGGGACGCGTACGCTTTTCTCATTCTCATTCGTTGGGTTTGCATATCGCAGTCAAAGAGTGTTAATATCACATCAAATTATCAATGAAACATCATTATTTAGGGAGTAGTTCTGTTAAAGTATGGGTCAACTAAATTATCTAAATCATCTCATTTAGACTATTCATTTAGATGACTAAATATAAGATCATTTAAATGTACGACTACGATAACATAATTTACATACTTTACTTTAACCATACTTCAGCATAGGGTGAGTACAATCTTCAATTCTAAATGGGTTAAAGCGAAAATTTGATTTCATATTTTTTGTCCAGTTCTCAATTTGATCTTATATCTTTTTTTTTTTTACACTTTTGATCGCATATGTTTGAAAAAAATCTCTATTTGTCCCATATCATTTTTGATTTCATATCATTTGGTCAGAGATGAACTGGGATTTGGCCGAAGGTCGTTTTCCGGTTCACTGCAAGATTTTCCTGCAAGATAATGAACCACAAGGGGTCTCCGCTGTGATTCACCTCCGAAGCTCAAGTTAGTATTGAGATAAGAATATGAGTTAGCATGAGTTACGTGAGTTACGTACCTTTTCCATGGTTATCATCTTGTATTTATAGGCTTATTGAGGAGAGTCCGTTTAAGGAAACTTACTTGATTGTAGAAGAGATATCTTCAGTGATATGGGAGGTGAATCATAATCTTTCCTATTTCATGTAGGAAGATATTGTTTTGCTAATTAAGGATAAGTGAATCACTATTTCCTTATTTGCGTAGGGCGCCTTGATGGCCAAGGCAGAGTCCATGGGAAGGATCTCTGAGGGATCTATCTTTGATTGACAGCGGATCTTGGTTGATCCTTGATTGGTTCCTGATTGGTTCAGGGAATGTTTCCTTATTCCTCGCGTCCTTATGCTCCGTGGGCGCCCATGCCCTCTATGGTTATGGGCGTCCTTGCCCTAGCGGGGTTAAGGGTGTTCTCGCCCTACCTTGTGGGCTTATGGCGTGCTGGGCCAATGGCATCTTCTGCCAATTGGGCCTCCTAATTGTTGGGCCTATTATCACTAGTCCCAACAGAAGAAGTGAAGCTCTGTCCCCATGAGATGTGTCCCCACGAGTGGATGACAGATACAACGTTTTTCGTTGGTTTGTTTTGAGGCGCTTTGTCCTTCCATTCCTTGTGCTTGGGCGTTTATCCTGATCTGAATTGATTCAAGATGTGCTTTGCACTGCCTGTGCATCTTTGTTACTTGGGCGCTCACGCGCCTTGACCTCCTTAGCGGCGTCGTGCCATTTGGGCGTCCTTGCCTGCCTAAAGGCTTCCTGGCCCAATTATGTATTCGGCCTGAACTTTGCCATTTGGACATAGTCAAATATTTGGGCTATTACCACTCCCTTTGAAAGAAGTGAGATTTTGTCCCCACGAGGGGAGTCCCGCTTAACGACGCTGTCGTTCGCTTATGATTTCTTGATGGCGCCATTGGCGTCCTCGTTCCGTTTGGAGGATTTTCATGTTCATAGCCTCATGGCTTAAGGCGTCCATGATTTTGGCGCACTCGCTGGGGAGGTTTGAGACTTAGTTTCCATTTGATTCTCCTGAAGACCTTGGCGGTCTTTGTGTTAGGTTGCCATGCTTTCCACGAAGTCGCTGGGACTTAATTATGAGGGCGATGGCCCGTAGTCGTGGGTAAGGACGCCATGCCTTCCACGAGGGTTCTGGGACCCAAAGTTGGAGTTCGATACATGCGCATTTTTTTGTGGCTAGCCTCCCAAGGGATGATGTCCGCATGGGGTGTGAGTGCCATACTCACTGGACGTCAGGGCGTCCTAAAACCAAGGGAGGGTCTGTCCGCTTGGGGTGTGAGTGCCATACTCACTGGACGTCAGGGCGTCCTAGAATCGCTAAGGGCGTCCCTCTTGAGCGATTTTTGCCTCATTGGGCTTCGGTCATGGACCAGTTGGGCGTTAGGGCCCTTTCTGCTTGGCGGCCTTGTACTGGAGATGGCGTCAGCGCCTTGTTTTGCCTTGTAATTGTAGATTTTTGCCTAATTAGGCTCGGTGTGTGTCAGGCGCCTGATGAAGCGTGACTTTTGTTTTCCTCAATGTGAATGTGGATGCTGTTTGGATAGAGTCCATTAGCTTTCCATGTCTATAATTTATCTGAGGCTTTGTCACCGATTTTAGCTAGACATCTGTCTAATATAATTTAAGTATAAACTGTTAGTTTAATGATAAATGAATCCAACAAAAGAATTAAGAATAATAATCAATAACAAGACATTTTACACCATTGTTTATTTAGAGTATACCACTCTCTCCTTTCCATGAAATGCTCCAAGTTGATGATGGTAGATTGCGAGAATCTTGACCCAAAACGCAATCAAAATGGGGGGTTTTATTAAATGGGCATCAAGAGCCTAACATTCCTTGAAATGGTATGCTCGGCATGATGGGCGACTGCCAAGTGTTTGATCTTTCATGTGCAATCTTGGGAGGCTTTCTTGCCTCACTCTATTGAATTTCTGTAAAGAGCACAGCGAAATTAAGCTATCAATGTAGAAAAATTATCAAATGAATTTGATTGCTCAGGAATTTTTATGGTGGCGCCCATATCCATAGCGGCGCCTCGCGTACTATGGCGCTTACGCTTACAACAACGCCCACACTTACGGTGACGCCGGTGTAAGGATTTCCAAGTGCTGAGAAGTGCCTGAGCTCTTAAATAAAGAAGCTAATGAGTCATCACATAATATTAATGCCAAGACAGTGCTTGTTAGCATATATGAGAAAGACTAAAACAATATTGTTTAGCTATGCCTTGCCTTATGAAAAATGGTAATGAAACCAAGCATTCGATGCGCATTATTATTCAAACAAGTCCAATCCACATGAAATTGAGCTAAGGGCCACAAAGGATTTTATATATCCGTTAAAAAATTCGAAAATGAAAGTATCATGATACCTAACAGTAATAGTGGTATAACGAAGTTGGAGCAAAATCCTTGCTCTTAGTGTAGTCCTTATCAAGGCTACCCCTATCTTTAAGAAATGTAATTCAAATGCTCTTGAGGCATGGGTAAGGCGTTAGCAACAACATTGTAAAAGCTGTGCCTAGTAAATTAAAAATTACTTTCATCCACAGAAAAGTCATCACATAATAAGCATGCAAAGTGCGCAAATACAACGTAAGCATCCAAATCAGTCAAAGCATATGACATTGAAACTTTCCAATCTCCTAGCCTCGAAATTAACCCGTTATGGGCATATTCAAGGTTTATCCATATAGCTAACCATGTACAATTGTGATTACTTTATCAAAGTAAAACAAGCAAAAATGTAAGTATGTATTTAACTTTATCAAAGTTCTCGCAGTCATTATGTCAAACACCTCATGTGTCTTCTAGTTCATACCAGAATTTCAAACTTTGTTCAAGCTATGACAGTAATTTTAAAGCAACTGCTAGCATACAGAGTCCCAAGAATTCTCAGATTAATTGAAATCCATGATCAAATAATGGCAAATAACAAATTCGTAATCCGAGAGATGTTTAGAAGTTAAACTTATCTGATAAACCATGCTCGCGGTAGCGCCTGTATTCACATCGGCGTTCGCGCCTGTTTTTCATATTGGCGTCCGCGCTCCCATCAGCGGCTACGTTCACGGCGGTGGCGCCCGTGTCGTTGGTGGCAACTAGCTTAATATGAACTTGCATTCTAATTAGTCAGGACCGCTGATCGGTGACATGAGACCTTTGATAAGGTGTTGGTACATAGCCAATATTGAAGCATTATATTTTGTGATGAAATACATCTGAGGTGTGAATTGTTCCTCACTAAATCCTGCATCACTTTTTCTCAATAAAAGTGTCCTTCCAAGACAAGCGGTTAAGCACATGTATTTATGTGTATTGAGCAACATGTTAGAGCAAATACTTATTGACCATGTATAAATGGGGTTTTATTCTGCCATAATTCATTAGGCATAGAAATAGCTTTTGAGCAAAGTATGGTATGTAGTCAAGTTGCAAAAATAGCAAAAACAGCTAGACTTGGTCTCATGATAGCACATTTAACACAAGTTGTAGGATGTAATTTTTTGTCATAGGGTAAACACTTCATGTGAATTCAATGTAATGGCATATACGGTTGAAAATGAAAAATCGACAGGCTTTTGAAGCTGGTTTTTTTAAATAACGCAGAGCAAATGGGCAAGCATGCATATCACTTTGATAAAGTTTCTTAGACATTTTGTCAAACACCTAGTAGGCATTCTAGTTTTCTCAGTGATTTTAAGTTTGGGTTCATTCTACAGAAACCCAGAAACATAAGTATTAAGAGATCCGACTTAATCTTAACAGTATGAGCATAAGCAATAAATAATTGTGATTGTTGAGCTACTGAGCGATTTCAGGTCTAGGCAAGTAAGATAATATACATACCTAAAATTTTTCAAACAAGCTCCAAGAAAACATGAAGATAGCATGGTTAGGCATGATTAATTTGTAATTCATGGCTAAATGAATATGCTTGACCAGGTCAAGCTCGGAACAAGCAAGCATGGTTAATTTGCAACCAAATGAGGGTGTTTGGATGCTTATACTCTAGAACAAATTTGTAACGGAAAGATTCATAATCAAAGGAATTTCAGAAGGAAAGGGAAAGAGATTACTCCATTTCGATGCTTTTGCGATTTTCCATACCAGCCTGAATCTGACGGCGTGAGGAGGGTGGAGGAGGCGCTGTCGGCCTCCAGAGCTCATCGGCGACGAAGTCTGCCACATTTGGCGGCGGAAACGAGACCGGCGGCGGCGGCGTGGTTGGCTGTGAGCTTGCGCGAAGTCCTCCTCCGGAATTGGCATGTGCGATAAGTTTTTGGGGGTTTTTCTCAGAAAAATCCCTCTTGTTTTTTTTTTTTGTTCTGTGGGAGGTATTATTTGCTCCTTAAATAGAACAATTTCTCCTCTTTTCCATGCTCAAAATTTTTAGAGGAACAAAGCTTTTGATTTGTTCCCCACAGACGGCGCCAGTGATGAACTAGGATTTGGCCGAGGGTCTTTCCCGGTTCACTGCAAGATTTTCTTGCAAGATAATGAACCACAGGGGGTCTCCCCAGTGATTCACCTCCGAAGCTCAAGTTAGTATTGAGATAAGAATATGAGCTAGCATGAGTAGCGTGAGTTACGTGAGTTACGTGAGTTACGTACCTTTTCCAGGGTTATCATCTTGTATTTATAGGCTTATTGAGGAGAGTCCGTTTAAGGAAACTTCCTTGATTGTAGAAGAGATATCTTCAGTGATATGGGAGGTGAATCATATGTTGCGAAATCCCCGGGGAAACACGCAGCGGAAGAACTGTAAAATAAAAAAAACTTGCGCCCCCAGGAAAATCCCACCCTGAGATCCGCTAGACCCTGAGATCCGCTAGCTGAATTTAAAACCAGATACGAAAAGTGTTATACCTCAAGCTTTCAATCGGATTGGTGATACTAGGCGAGCCTAGAAGTCCGTTTGCACGTCCTTCCTCTACCGGTGATCCACACGAACAGTTTCCCGAACACGAGGTGCTAGCCTCCACGCCTCTTTCTCCAAAGAGACTCGGGATCGAATCTACAGCTTTTGGATTCAGGAACTCCTTCTCTGAAATCCAGGTAGGTGGCGCAACAATGGAGGAGATAGCAACAAAACTCCTTTTGTTCTTCTTCTCCCAAACCCTAAATCGACTTTCTCTCTCTAACTCTTAGGAGAAAAGTCGAATCTTCTCTCTCTACAAGGAGGAAAGCGAGTTTCTCTCTCTCTCTACAAGGAGGAAGATGAATGCTCTATGAATTAGGGTTTCACACTTGTGTGTCTCAAAAATTAGACGCCTAGCACCTTATATACTCATGTACATAATTATTTTAGAGCATTATTATAATTCCAAATTATAATAATATATGGCTTCATGACTTGAATTTCAAATTATAATATTACCATAATATTAAATTTAAATTCAAATCGTAATCTTAGGGAATCAATTTGGGAGATCAAATCTCCTCAAATCTCCACTAAGCATGGCGCCATGTTGCTCCCTTTTATCCTTGGAATTTTATAAATCAAAAACCTTCCTAACTCTTAGGAAGTCATGATTCACCAAAGATCCTGTTTTGAGATCTCACCAAATCTTTTGAATTCAAATCTTTTGATATCTCTATCAAATCTTTTGAATTCAAATTCGTGACTTTAAATTAATAAAACAATTTTATTAATCTAAAATGCTCTATGAGGCGCCACCCTCATCCTCCAATATTAGGGAATTTTATAATTCAATAATTTCCTAACTTTTAGGAATCTTATCTGAATTATTTGTCCCTAATATTTTAATTGTAAATAATTAATCCCTATTAATCATTTAACAATTATTATATTTAAATTTGTCTCACAAATTTAAATACTTCTCAACTGTAGAAAATCTAAGACAAGACATAATGTCCCAGACATTTCCTCTGTGTCTTAAAGTAGGCCACCGGAGTGACCCACGAATTACCCTAATTCGTGTCCCTTATAAAGTGTGTTCTAATCCTGCTCGTGTGTGACCCAGCAGCACCCACGTGAAGTTGGCAGTAGGTCATCCCTATGTCCTACAAGTCGTGAGCGGACTCTAGCAAGCCATCACGACTACCCAAAACACGTGAGTAATCGTTTTCACCAAAACCGATTTAACCTTCGTACCTCCTAGGCACCGACCCTATTGTTCTTCGATATCTTGGTTATGGATCAGGCACGGGAAAGTCATCCATGATCCAAACCTTTACTTTCTCGATTCCTTGAGTAAGTCCCAATTTCCAGTGTGGCCACACATTGCTTGGACAGACTCATCGAGGGCGCCAGTAAGATATCTCCCAATTTAATGGGGAACAAAATCCCATTTTGGCTAATCCACATTCCTCAGCACGGCAATCAACCAAACCCGTACTTAGCCCTTATGGCTACCCTGCTACGGGCAACGTTAGACTAAGCCAAAGTCTGACAACTGCAACGCCGGAATAATGATGACCTCAGGTCTAAGGCGTCGTGACAGGCGTACAAGAGAGGCAAGCTGATGACTAAACCCATGCAGGACTCTCCGGGCCAGTCCAGCAACTCGTAACCCTTTACGTAATTGCACCATGACTCTCGTTCCAGCATCTAGTGCGTTCATCCCTATGCACCGAGGTCATGCTGGTCTTAGTTCATTTCAAGTTCCCACTTGAATGAGCGACCAGGGACAGATTTAGATTAATTATCTCATAATTAATCACGGACTGTTATCATAGTAAACATACTAAAAATATGATAACCATTAATTTATCTCCATAAATTAATTGATATGTTCACAACATATCTATAAAATGATTGGCCCTAAGGCACAATCTCCAACAGACTCCCACTTGCACTAGGTACAATCATTAATCAAAGTGTTCCTACACGAGGAACATCCATTAATGTGTCTAATCTCCATTTGACATTACATGACTCTTCATGTAAGACCTGTGCTGGGGATCTCGTATGACATTGTCATAAGAGGATCGGCAACATCATCCTTGTCTGCTACCTTATCATATCTTGATATCACCATCTCTAGGTGATCATGTTTGAGTGTATATATGTGCATACATATATCACTGTCGGAACATCAGTGGGGATCCAATCCCATTTGGTGTCTTCCTGTCTCCACAGGGTGACTACCAATCACACCTCAGACATTAGTTTTACAGTCTGCGTCTCTACGCGACCAACCCTTTGTTGTAGAATCAGCAATCGTGCTCTCTGCTTGGAAACTCTTTCCAACTCACGATGCTATCAGTTCAGGAGAAACACGTATCCATACTGCAATTTAGATACATCTCGGTAGGTTTTGGAAAACGGGCACCTGTGTAACCCCTTACACATTTATTCCACCATAATCCAAGATTTAATCCTTAGTTCTTCTTAAGTACTCAAGGATGCTTACGACAACGGTCCAATGATGCTCAACAGGGTCTCGTTGGAACCGGCTTGTCATGCTCAGGGCAAACGACACATCGGGTCGAGTACATAGCATGATAAATCCTATTGCCGAAGCATAATGGATGCCACTCATGTGCCCTTGCTCAACAAGTGTCTTGGGACACTGTTTCTCGCTCAGGGTCAATCCTTGATTCATCACCATGAATCCCTCTTGGAGTCTTGTATACTGAACCCCTTCAGTAACTCATCCAAGCATGTACTCTGACTCAATCTAAGAAGCCTACAAGATCTATCTCTATAGACCTTAATGCCTAGAATATAGGCAGCTTCTTCCTTCATTGAAAAGATTTTCACAACCAAGATTCACAATTTCTGAGGTTGGAACATTATTTCCAATGCACAATATGTCATTAACATATAGCACCAAGAACACAATTGTGCTCCCACTAACCTTCTTGTAAACACAAGGCTCGTCAGCGTTTTTGTAAGGAGCCAAACTCTTTTGACTACTTCATCAAAACGGTGATTCCAACTCCGTGATGCTCGCTTCAATCCATAAATGGATTTCCGAAACTTGCACACCTTTACTGGTTCCTCAAGACATACAAACCCCTCAGGTTGTGTCACGTACACATCCTAGGGCAGCCTTCCTCTAAGGAATGCTATTTTGTCATCCATTTGCCATATCTCATAGTCATAATATGCGACTATGGCAAACAGGATCCTTATGGTCTTGGCCATTGCAACAAGGGAAAAGGTTTCGTCATAGTCAATGCCATGACGTTGCGTAAAACCCTTTTGCAACCAGCCTCGCCTTGAAGAAGTTGATATTGCCATCCATGTCTGTTTTCTCCTTGAAAACCCACCTGCACCCTTCGGGTTTTACCCCCTCAGGTGCATCAACCAAGGTCTAACCTTGTTGTTATACACGGACTATATCTTAGCCTTCATGGGTTCAACCCATTTCTCAGAGTTTGGGATCTACGATAGATTCTTGACAGGTGGCAGGCTCACCACGCTCCATGAGCAACACATCCTTGTTTTCAGTCACCAAAGATCCACATCTTTGTGGTTGAAAACATGTTCTATCAGAACTTCGTTGTCCTTGTGTTATTAGAGGAGCTTCCACAACACCTTGTGGTTCTTCTCTAGTTTCCGTATGTGCCTCTGAAGTGCTTTGTGGATCTTGAACTCCTTCAAGATCTACCTTACTCCCACTGTTTCTTTTGGAAACAAGATCCTTCTCTAAGAAGATCGACTTCTGACTACAAACACTTTGTTGTCAGATGGGCAGTAAACACAGTATCCCCTCGTTTCCTTGGGGTACCCTACAAGCACCTTTTGGGAGATAGTTTATCGTTTGCTTAACGTAAACTTCACACCCCCAAATTTTGAGATAAGACACTATGAGACTCCTCCCATCCATATCTCATATGGTGTCTTCTCAACTGCCTTAGACGGAACACGGTTAAGTGTGAACACGGCAGCTTCTAAAGCATATCCTCAAAAGGATCGCGGAAGATCGGTTTGACTCATCATAGATCGAACCATATCAAATAGGGTTCGATTCCTCCTCTCAGAAACACCATCCCCATGGGGTTTCAGAAGGGGTAAGTCGTGAGACCATCTCACGGCTTCTAAGATGATCAACAAATTCTTGACTCAAATATTCGTCCTCTCGATCAGATCAAAGGACTTTGATTCTCTTGTCAAGTTAGTTCTCTACTTCACTTTGAAATCTCTATTTCAAAAGACTCCGACTTATGCTTTAATAGGTAGCCCAAGTCAAACCTATTGAAGCAGCTAGTAAGAGTAACCACCTTCAGCTTCAGTACTCATGGGTCCACATACATCACCATGTATGTTCCCAGTAAGTTCGATGCCCTCTCACTGTGGCATGTGAAAGGCGCCTTTGTCATTTCTCCAAGTAAGCAAGATTCGCAAGTATCATATGATTCAAAATCAAATGATCTTAGAAGTCCATCTCTATGGAGCTTCTCTAGGCGTTTCTCGTTTATATGGCCTAAACGACAATGCTAAAGGTATGTAGGATTAGATTCTCCAATCTTAATCGCTTTTGTATCAGTGTTATAGATATTGTTATCGTGTCAATGTTCAAATTTCAAGATGCAATGTTTATCTTGCAAATCGCATAAGCAAATAAACATCATCTTTATAAATCGAACACCATTCTTTTCAGGTCACACACATGCAAAACCTTCCTTATCAAATAAGAAAGAGAAGCATTGTTTGAACCTTAAAGAAGGTACATGATAACAATAAGTTAAGCCCATAGGGCAAAACAAGCTCGCATGTTCCTACAGCAACAGCAGCAACCCTTGCTCTATTGCCTACTCGTAGGTCGATCTTGCTTCTGTTCAGCTTTCTACTGTCTCTAAGACCCTTCACATCAAATGTGAAAACCACATGCTGTATCTAATACACAAGCGGTTTAGTTTGTATGTGATACAAAGTGCTAGATGTATGTTTAGGACGCGATTTTAACATGCTATTTACCCCGCTTTGGCGCAATAACTTCGTATATGATACGAGCATGGGATTTTGCATATGATGCAAGATCCGTGCACATGTTTATGTGTATGTGATACACTTGGGGAATAAACATGTGGCATGACTCGTTTAATTTTAAAAGGAGTTTTAAAATTAAACTAATAAAACAGAACTTTTTTTAAAAAAATCAAACCCTTTTAGAAAATCTTAAGTTTTAATGCCATCAATAAAACACCCTGTTGAAATCTTGTTCATCGTGGAGCGGTGATCGCCCTCAGCGACACGTATCTGCCTTGACCTCGAGGAGACACGGGTGAATGGGGGTTTTCAGTTCGACGCCCATTGAAATCTTGGGTCATTAAATGCGGTGATCGCCCTC
>QANZ01037632.1:3105-16125 GCA_003254925.1 Chamaecrista fasciculata | reverse complement strand
TGGAGCGTGGTGAGCCTACCACCTATCAAGAATCTATCGTGGATCCCAACTCTGAGAAATGGGTTGAAGCCATGAAGGCTAAAGATATAGTCCATGTATGACAACAAGGTATGGACCTTGGTTACTTCACCCGAAGGGGTAAAACCCGTAGGGTGCAAGTGGGTTTTCAAGGAGAAAACAGACATGGATGGCAATATCAACGTCTTCAAGACGAGGCTGGTTGTAAAAGGGTTTACTCAACGTCATGGGATGACGAGACGTTTTCCCCAGTTGCAATGGCCGATACCATTAGGATCCTGCTTGCCATAATCGCATATTATGACCATGAGATATGACAAATGGATGTCAAAACAGCATTCCTTAGAGGAAGGCTGCCCGAGGATGTGTACGTGACACAACCTGAGGTGTTTGTATATCCAGAGGAACCAGTAGAGGTGTGCAAGCTTTGGAAATCCATTTATGGATTGAAGCGAGCATCACGGAGTTGGAATCACCGTTTTGATGAAGTAGTCAAAAGAGTTTGGCTCCTTACAAAAACGCTGACGAACCTTGTGTTTACAAGAAGGTTAGTTGGTGCACAATTGTGTTCTTGGTGCTATATTTTAATGACATATTGCTCATTGGAAATAATATTCCAACCATAAAGATTGTGAATCTTGGTTGTGAAAATTGTTTTCAATGAAGGACTGAGAAGCTGCCTATATTCTAGGCATTAAGATCTATAGAGATAGATCTTGTAGGCTTCTTGGATTGAGTCAGAGTACATGCTTGGATGAGTTACTGAAGGGGTTCAGTATACAAGACTCCAAGAGGGATTCATGGCGATGAATCAAGGATTGACCCTGAGCAAGAAACAGTGTCCCAAGACACTTGTTGAGCAAGGGCGCATGAGTAGCATCCCTTATGCTTCGGCAATAGGATCCATCATGCTATGTACTCGACCCGATGTGTCATTTGCCCTGAGCGTGACAAGCCGATTCCAACGAGACCCTGTTGAGTATCATTGGACCGCTGTCATAAGCATCCTTAAGTACTTAGGAAGAATTAAGGATGAATTCTTGGTTTATGGTGGAATAAATGTGTAAGGGGTTACACAGGTGCCCGTTTTCCAAAACCCACCAAGATGGATCTAAATCGCAGTATGGATACGTGTTTCTCCTGAACGGTGGCATCGTGAGTTGGAAAGAGTTTCCAGGCGGAGCCCGATTGTTGATTCTACAACAAAGGGTTGGTCGCGTGGAGACGCAGACCGTAAAACTAGTGTCTGAGGTGTGATTGGTTGTCACCCTGTGGAGACAGGAAGACACCAAATGGGATTGGATCCCCACTGATGTTCCGACAGTGATATATATATATATGCACTCAGATTGATCACCTAGAGATGGTGATATCAAGATATGATAAGTTAGCAGACGAGGATGATGTTGCCAATCCTCTTATGACAATGTTAGGAACAGTAATGTCATACGAGACCCCAGCACAGGTCTTACATGAAGAATCATGTAATGTCAAATGGAGATTAGACATATTAATGGATGTTCCTAGTGTAGGAACAGTTTGATTAATGATTGTACCTAGTGCAAGTGGGAGTCTGTTGGAGATTGCGCCCTAGGGCCAATCATTTTATAAATATGTTTTGAACATATTAATTAATTTATGGAGATAAATTAATGGTTACCATATTATTAGCGTGTTTACTATGATAACAGTCCGTGATTAATTATGAGATAATTAATCTAAATCTGTCCCTGGTCGATTGTTTTCGTGGGAGCGAAAATGAACTAAGACCAGCATGACCTCAGTGTATAGAGATACATGCACTAGATGCTGGAACGAGAGTCATGGTGCAATTACGTAAGGGGTTACGAGTTGCTGGACTGACCCGGAGAGTCCTGCATGGGTTTAGTCATCAGCTTGCCTCTCTGGTACGCCTGTCACGACGCCTTAGACCTGAGGTCATCATTATTCCGGCGTTGCAGTTGTCAGACTTTGGCTTAGTCTAACGTTGCCCGTAGCAGGGTAGCCATAAGGGCTAAGTACGGGTTTGGTTGATTGCCGAGCTGAGGAATGTGGACTGACCAAAATTGGGATTTTGTTCCCCATTAAATTGGGAGATATCTTACTGGCGCCCTCGATGAGTCTGTCCAAGGAAAGAGTGGCCACTCAGTATATTGGGACTTACTCAAGAAGATCGAGAAAGTAAAGGTTTGGATCATGGATGACTTTCCTGTGTCTGATCCATAACCAAGATATCGCAGAACAATAGGGTCGGTGCCATGGAGGTACGAAGGTTAAAATCGGTTTTGGTAACAAACGATCACTCACGTGTTTTGGGTAGTCGCGATGGCTTGCTAGAGTCCGCTCACGACTTGTAGGACATAGGGATGACCTACTGCCAACTTCACGTGGGGCCTGCTGGGTCATACACAAGCAGGATTAGAACACACTTTATAAGGGACACGAATTAGGGTAATTCGTGGGTCACTCCGTGGCCTAATTTAAGACACAGAGGAAATGTCTGGGACATTATGTCTTGTCTTAAATTTTCTACAGTTTAAATGATTGTTAAATGATTAATAGAGATTAATTATTTACAATTAAAATATTAGGAATAATAAATCAAATAATTCCTAAAAGTTAGGAGATTATTGATTTATAAAATTCCCTAATATTATGATAGAGGGTGGCGCCTCTTTTATTGGTGATTTATTTAATAAAAATGTTTTATTAATTTAAGTCATGGGTTTGAATTTGAATTTGAAATTCAAGATTTGAATTAAGATATTAGGGTAATATTTTAATTCAATAAAGGATTTAAATTCAGAATTCAAAATTTGAATTAAAGATATTATGGTAATATTTTAATTCAAAAACATTGGGATAAAATAAATTGGTTATGACTTTCTAAAAGTTAGGAGTCATTTTTGATTTATAAAATTCCCTAAAAATGCATGAGCTAGGCGCCTATCTAGTGGGTCCCATTGGAAGATTTGATCTTCCATTTGATTCTCTAAGACAGCAATTTGAATTTGAATTAAAATATTATGGTAATATTTTAATTAGATATTCAAGTCTTAAAGATATGATATTATTGTAATATCATGATTTTATAATTATAAAATTCCATAATTTTGGTAATTATAAGCTTGAAAATTCACCTAGCCCATAACCCTAATTCATAAGTGCAATTTTGTCTTCCTCCTTGTAGAGAGAGAGTGCAAAATCGCCACCTCCATAGCTAGAGAGAGAAAATTCGATTTTCCTAAAGAGTTAGTGAAAATTCGAATTGTTCTACCTTTAGGGTTTTGTGAGAAGAAGAACAAAAGGAGTTTTGTTGCTGTCTTCTACTCTATTGCGCCACCTAGCCAGGAATTCAGAGAAGGAGTTCCTGAGTTCAAAAGCTGTAGATTCAATCCCGAGTTTCTTTGGAGAAAGAAGCAAGGAGGCTAGCACCTCGTGTTCGGGAAACTGTTCGTGTGGATCACCGGTGGAGGAAGGACGTGGAAACGGACTTCTAGACTCGCCAAGTATCACCAATCGATTGAAAGCTTGAGGTATAACACTTTTCATATCTGGTTTTAAATTCAACTAGCGGATCTCAGGGTTGGATTTTCCTGGGGAGCGCAAGTTTTTTTTGTTATACGTTTTGCTTCCGCTGCGTGTTTTCCCCGGGATTTCCCAACAGGCTCCCACGTAATTTCCTTTCTTGTGAAAGGCGCCTTGATGGTCAAGACAGATCCGTGGGAAGGATCTTTGCGATTGTCTGCGGATCTTGGTTGATCCTTGATTGGTTCCTGATTGATTCAGGAAATGTTTCCTTATTCCTCGCGATCTCCTGCTCTGTGGGCGCCCACGTCCTTTATGGCGAGGGGCGTTCTTGCGCTAGTGAGATGTCGGGCATTCTCTCCCTTACAACCCATCCGGTGGGCCTGAGGCATACTGGGCTAAGGGCATACTCTGCCATTTGGGCCTCCTTTTTATTGGGCCTATTATCACTAGTCTCAACAAAAGAAGTGAAGCTCTGTCCCTATCAGTGGAGTCCCCTTCGACGGCATTCTCGACGTTTGCTACAACCTAATGGGCGTTTACATCGTAGGCGCCATGGGTTCCATCCTGAGGATTTTGAATGCTTGTGACTTCGCCTGATGCGGTGTTCTCGGATTTGGCGCTACCAAACCCTGTCTTTTCAGTTTCCTTGCTGACGTTGCGTGTCACTTCACTTTTTGCATGTTAACGCATCATGGCCACGCGTCATGTCGTGATTGGATATTGCTCCACAATGATGGCGGAACATGGACCGAGGGGGGCGCATTTAATGCGCCTTTCCAAATTTTGTGACAGGTTTTTCAAAACGGCCAACTTTCCCTCTCTCCTTTTCATTTCCGACTCACCTTCCTCTTTCCTCCATTTTCACTGTGACTCTCCTCTCTATGTGCTCTCGTCGGAGCTGCAAGCTTTTGTTCGTCCGATCATACTCGCCGCCGTCCTCACCGCTTCGGCTCCTACAGTCGTCGGCTTTTGGTGAGTATTTTGACACTCGTTTTGTCATGTGTTTGTGATTTTCGGGTTTGTAACTGATTCACACTCGGTCTGTTCTTCGCGTTCTTCGCAGTGTTCTTCAACACTTTTCAGATTTCTATTCTAGGGCTCTCCTCCGATTTCACCAGAAACATGGACTTCGACCCACGTAAGTTCTCTTAACTTTCTTCTTCATCTTCTTTGTCCTCTTATGAGTTTGAGTTTTGGTCTGAGTTTGGTGATCAACCACAATTGCTGCGACTCATTTTACCAAACGATCCTTTTTTTCCTGAGGGTGTTTCCCCCCTTTTTGCTAGTGAGTGGAGCAAAGTACTACAAGCAATGGGTTATAATTATCGTGTTTCTTCAGCTATTGAAGCTGGTACGAGAGCGCCTGGTTCGTCAATGTCCGGCACGTCAGCGCCTGCTACCTCATCTTTTTCTCTGATGGACAGTAGGGATGGCGATGCGGGGGCGTCCTCGTCCCAGATGCCAGTGGACTCTGTCCATCGTAAATTTATTAAAACAAGAAAAAAAATTAATTTCAATTAAAGTAAAATTAAACAAAAAAAAAATACTTACATCTTTTTCCTTCACTTGTCTACTTCTTCTCTTCTTTGGGACTAAATCTATCTCACTCTCAAACTATCTCTCACTTTCACTCTCAAACTATCTCTCACTTTCACTCTCAAACTTTCCCTAAAACTCTCCCAAATCTCTCTCTCTCGGCTGCCTTGTGAAGAAACCCCAAATTTTTTTAAAAAAACTCCACCCCCCCCCCCCCGATTTATATAAAGGAGGCATTTGCCTCCTCTGAAGTGACCACACGATCACGAACCACACGGTCCCGTGACCGTGTGGTCAAATCACTGACATCAGTGAAATAGCAGTGTTGACTGCGATTTCATTAGAGCTTTTTTTAAGAAAAAAAATTAAAAAAACCGACGGGTACCACGTGGCACCCATATGAAGAATTATTATTTTTTTTTTGTGATGTGGCTCCTTTTTTATTTTTTTTTGTATTATAAAAATAAAAAAACCCCAAAACATAATGAACTAAACATCTAGCAAACGCCATCACAAGACACATCAATTATGGTTAAATATTCAATTTGATCCTCAAACTTTGATGTAAGTTTCATTTTGGTTATAAAACTTTTTTATTTTGTTTTGGCAAAAGTCCTATTGTACCCTCAAAGTATGAGATCATTTTTAGTTGTACCCTCAGAGTTTTTTTGGGTCAATTTTACCACCAAAGTATGAGGTCAGTTTTTGTTTTGCCCACAAAGTTTTCTTTAGTCAATTATAACTCTAATATTTCACATTTGAGTCAATTGTAACTCTAAATACCTCTCAATTTGGAGGTACAATTAGACCTGCTCATGGGCCAGACTTGGACTACTCAAGCTTAAGCTCATGAGCTTTTTATGTAAATGGGTATAGGTATAGGTCCAATCCCAAATCAAATTATACTCATTTTAATGAGTTAAGTATTTATCCAAGATTACTTGAGCTCGGATAACTCAAACTTATTTTTCTTTTATAATAATTTTAAAGTTAAATGTTTATTTTGGTCTTCAAATTATAAGATTAGTTTTGTTTTGGTCCTCAAATTATTTTTTATTTTGTTTTGGTCTTCAAACTATTGGATTAATTTCATTTTGGTCCTCAAACTATATTTTTTCATTTTGGTCCTCAAACTATTTTTGTTTCATTTTGATCCTCAAAATATTTTTTATTTTGTTTTAGTCCTCAAACTATTTTTTGTTTCATTTTTATCCCAAAACTATTTTTTTGATTCATTTTAGTCTTTAAACTATGGGATTAGTTTCATTTTAATACCCAAATGACCTTAAATAATTAAATTCAACTTAATATGGAAAAAAACATCTCGCAAACAACTCAACATTGAATGATCTCTATATTTCTTTCAATAAGATTTTTAGAAAATGTAATGTGAAAATAGTCCCGACCTTCGTGTCAATCGAACCTAAGATTACTTATTAATTGCACAGTCGTACATGTGTCTTGCTTGCATGTTCCATTTCCAAAATATCAGTGACCATTTTCAAGGAATAATATATATATATATATAACTTTCTGACGCAGTAATTAGTTGTGCAGCTTCTAATGCTTACAAGAAGAAAATATTATTTTTATTTTGCTTTAGTTACCAGCTTCATTAGAGAAAAGAACAAATACTTTTTTTAAAATAAAAGGTATAAAGAATTCAAATGTAAAGCCCCAAAGTATCAAAACACATTTATTTTATTTTTTATTCCATTTTCGTCATTTATATCTTGTTTGGAGAAAGAAAAGTTATTCCCATTTTCTGTTTTTGGAAGCCAAACACTTAAACCGACAAAGAAATCAAATGGCTCAGTGGGTGTAAGAGACGTCGTTTTAGATCCGGTCTTTTGAGGATGATGCGTAACAGCGTAAGCATTCCATCAGCAGCATGTGTGCATCATGCATGTGCTTAGGTCGCCACTGGCTCGAGTAGTCTTAGGTATTACTTGAGTAGTTAGCTACCCATGTAATTTTGAGTATTTGATGGATAGTTTCAACCTCATACCCATGTCTTATTTTTGGGAACGGATCCCTGCCGTAGCGCAGGGCATGCGGTGCGGCAGGGGCCAATGGAAGTGTGTTACGTGGCGCCACTCGTGGGTGGTGTTGGGAAATCATCAAGGCGGTGCAGCGGAAGCGAGAATTAAAATAAAAATTAAAACGCTATTCAATGATTTCCCTACGGATCCGCTAGCAGAATTTAAACCGGTAAAGTTAGTGGTTATACCTCAAGGTTTCAATCGGTCCGGTTGAACGGTGCGTTTCTGAGAAGTCCACTTGAAGCGTCCTTCCTCCGCCAGTAATCCACACGAGCAGTTTATGTTGGAATTGTGCCCTAGGGCCAATCCTATTTTATGTATCTTATGAACATATGGATTAATTTATAGAGATAAATTAATGTTTTTCACATTATTAGCATGTTTACTGTGATAACGTCCGTGATTAATTATAAGATAATTAATCTAAAACTGTCCCTGATCGATTGTTTTCGTGGGAGCGAAAATGAACTAAGATCAGCATGACCTCGGTGCATAGGGATGCACGCACTAGATGCTGGAACGAGAGTCATGGTGCAATTACGTAAGGGGTTACGGATTGCTGGACTGACCCAGAGAGTCCTGCATGGGTTTAGTCATCAGCTTGTCTCTCCTGTACGCTTGTCACGACGCCTTAGACCTGAGGTCATCATTATTCCGGCGTTGCAGTTGTCAGACTTTGGCTTAGTCTAACGTTGCCCGTAGCAAAGTAGCCATAAGGGCTAAGTACGGGTTTGGTTGATTGCCGTGCTGAGGAATGTGGACTGACCAAAATAGGGATTTTGTTCCCCATAAGATTGGAGATATCTTACTGGCGCCCTCGATGAGTCTGTCCAAGGAAAGAGTGGCCACTCAGTATATTGGGACTTACTCAAGGAGATCGAGAAAGTAAAGGTTTGGATCATGGATAACTTTCCTGTGCCTGATCCATAACCAAGATATCGCAGAACAATAGGGTCGGTGCCAAGGAAGTACGAAGGTTAAATCGGTTTTGGTAACAAACGATCACTCACGTGTTTTGGGTAGTCGTGATGGCTTGCTAGAGTCCGCTCACGACTTGTAGGACATGGGGATGACCTACTGCCAACTTCACGTGGGGCCTGCTGGGTCACACACGAGCAGGATTAGAGAACACTTTATAAGGGACACGAATTAGGGTAATTCGTGGGTCACTCCGGTGGCCTAATTTAAGACACAGAGGAAATGTCTGGGACATTATGTCTTGTCTTAAATTTTCTACAGTTTAAATAATTGTTAAATGATTAATAGAGATTAATTATTTACAATTAAAATATTAAGAATAACAAATCAAATAAGTTTCCTAAAAGTTAGGAGATTATTGATTTATAAAATTCACTAATATTAATATAGAGGGTGACGCCTCTTTTAAAGGAGATTTAATTAATAAAATTGTTTTATTAATTTAAATCATGAGTTTGAATTTGAATTTGAAATTCAAGATTTGAATTAAGATATTGGGGTAATATTTTAATTCAATAAAGAATTTAAATTCAAAATTCAAAATTTGAATTAAAGATATTATGGTAATATTTTAATTCAAAAACATTGGGATAAAATAAGTTGGTTATGACTGCCTAATTTTAGGAGTTATTTTTGATTTATAAAATTCCAATATATTGAGGGAGTTAGGCGCCTATCTCAAGGTGGGTCCCATTGGAAGATTTGATCTTCCATTTGATTCTCTGAGATAGCAATTTGAATTTGAATTAAAATATTATGGTAATATTTTAATTAGATATTCAAGTCCTAAAATATGATATTATGGTAATATCATGATTTTATATTTATAAAATTACCATAATTTTGGTAATTATATACTAAGAAAGTGGCCTAACACACACATACATGTGAGAAACCCTAGTTCACTTTGGCAAGTCGATTTTCATCCTAGTAGAGAGAGAAAATTCGCCACCCACCTTCCTAGAGAGAGAAGTCGATTTTCTTCTAAGGAGTTAGAGAGAAATTCGAAGTTGTGGGTTCCTAGGGTTTTTGGGAGAAGAAGAACAAAAGGAGTTTTGTTGCTATCTCCTCCATTGTTGCGCCACCTAGCCTGAATTCAAAGAAGGAGTTCTTGAGTTCAACAGCTGTAGATTCAATTCCCTGGTTTCTTTGGAGAAAGGAACAGAAGGCTAGCACCTCGTGTTCGGGAAACTGTTCGTGTGGATTACCGGTGGAGGAAGGACGTGGAAACAGACTTCTCAGACTCACCAAGTTTAACCATCCGATTGAAAGCTTGAGGTATAACACTTTTCGTATCTGGTTTTAAATTCAACTAGCGGATCTCAGGATGGGAAATTCCTGGGGAGCGCAAGTTTTTTTTGTTATACGTTTTGCTTCCGCTGCGTGTTTTGCCCCGGGATTTCCCAACAGTGGTATCAGAGCCACGCTAGTCCTGGATTTAAAATCATATTTTGTGTACATGTGATGTATGCTTGGCGTGTTTTACCTGTTTCAATCTTGTTTTGGTTTTACAAAAAAAAATCCACCGAATATTTTTCTTAAAATTGAATCTACAAGAAAAGGTGCAAATTTATGTATGTGATACATAAAGAAATCAATTGGATTGATTTGAAAAGTTTTCTTGTAAATTTAGTCCAAAGTCGACATTCCCATATAATTATGATTAAAAGTGTTTTAATTATAATATTATGTGGGTGGCTGAAAATTTAATAAAATTATGAATTTTAAAATTTTTGGGTCAATAATTAAAATTCTTGAATATGATTCCTGAATTTTATAATTATTGATAATGGGCCTATTTTCAAGAAAAAGGCATGTTAAAATTGCACAACCCTAATTAAACACCTACAAAAATCGTTTTTGATATGTGTTGCAAATATATCTTGTTTGACATAATTGTATGAATTGTTCATATATGTAATTGTGTGGTGTTGGATATGGCTCTAGGCTTTTGGTGTATACGGCCTGCGTGTCGTCTCCCTCTATCCGACGTAATTTTACTTTTCAGTTTATACCTCAATGTAACTGGGGTTTACTCTCTTGTTTAGTTTGTATGTGATACAAAGCGCTAGATGTATGTTTAGGACGCGATTTTAACATGCTATTTACCCCGTTTTGGCGCAACAACTACATATACGATACGAGCGTGGGATTTTGCATATGATGCAAGATCCGTGCACATGTTTATATATGTATGTGATACATGGGGTGATAAACATGTGGCATGACTCGTTTAATTTTTAAAAGGAGTTTTAAAATTAAACTATAAAAACGGAACTTTATTTAAAAATCAAACCCTTTTAGAAAATCTTAAGTCTTAATGCCGTCAATAAAACACCCTGTTAAAATCTTGTTCATCGAAGAGCGGTGATCGCCCTCCGCGACACGTATCTACCATGACCTTGAGGAGACACGGGTGAATGGGGGTTTTCAGTTCGACGCCCATTGAAGTCTTGGATCATTAAATGCGGTGATCGCCCACCGCGACACGTGTTTAAGTGAGGCCTTGATGATATGGGGCTGGGCTTCGGCCTCGTCGTTTGGGCCTTGCCATTCACAAGTTTTATTGTGTGACTTAATGGGGCTATCAAAACGGTTTTGGGCCTCAAGGCATTAGATGGGATAAACATGCCGTATCATATGATGATACAGTCCCATAAAGATCTAAGAGTCACATAGAGATGTGATTGGTAAAGAGTTACCTACCTAAATAGCCAAGGGATGCATGATCGCCCTCCGCGACGGTAGACTTTGGTGAAATATGGGTCTTAGCCACTAATAATAAATTTTACTGGGTTTTATAAAATGGTGGATATATATTTTCCTGCTAATTAAACTTTACATATCTCAATTGTAGAATCAAATGGCAACAAACGTTTCATCACTATCACTGCGATCTGTCCTTGTGAAGGACAAACTAACTGGGACTAACTTTCTCGACTGGTACAGAAATGTGAGAATTGTTCTCACCCAGGAGAGAAAGCTCTACGTCCTAGACAACCCCATCCCTGAACAGCCTGCTGCAAATGCTCCAAGAGCTCAGAAGGATGCTTATGAGAAGCATTAGAATGACTCTGTGGACGTTGCCTGTCTTATGCTCGTTACCATGGTTCTCGAGATTCAGAAGAACTTGGAGAACAAAGGGGCATATGAGATGATAACACATCTCAGGGAAATGTTCCAAGTACAGGCAAGGCAAGAGAGGTTTGAGACTTCAAAGGCTCTTTACTCTTGCAAGATGGCAGAAGGTGGATCTGTGAGTGCCCACGTCTTGAAGATGCAGGGGCACATAGATCACCTTGCTAGGCTGGGATTTCCCATTTTGCCAGAGCTAGCGACGGATTTGATCCTGCATTCGCTGCCCAGAAGTTATGACCAGTTCGTCTTGAACTTCAACATGAATGGCATGGAGAAATCAGTGTCTAAACTGCATGGGATGCTGAAGACTGCTGAGGCATCTATAAAGAAGGCGCCTAGCACTGTCTTGTTAGTTCAGAACAAGGGAAAAGGGATGGGCAAAGGAAAGAGGAAAGGGGATGCTGAGGTTGGTGGGACCAAGCCTGCAGCAAAACCTAACCCACCGCCTGCCAAGAAGGCAAAGACCTTTAAGGATGCAGTTTGTTTCTTCTGCCAGAAGCCGGGTCACTGGAGGAGAAATTGTAAGCTGTATATGGAAGATCTGAAGAAGAAGAAGAATGAAGCTTCTACTTCAGGTATCTTTGTTATAGGCGTTCACTTGTCTACTTCTACCACTTGGGTATTGGATACTGCTTGTGGTTCTCACATATGTACTAATGTGCAGGGGTTGAGAAGAAGTAGAAAGCTGAGCAGAGGCGAGGTGGACCTACGTGTGGGCAATGGAGCAAGGGTTGCTGCTGTTGCTGTAGGAACATACGAGCTTGTTTTGCCCACTGGGCTTATTCTGTCTTTGAATAATTGTTATTACGTTCCATGTTTAAGTTCAAACATTATATATCTTTCTTATTTGGATAAGGAAGGTTTTATTTGTGTGAATGGCAATGGAAAGTGTTCAATTTATAAGAATGATGTGTTATATGCTTATGGAGATTTGCATGATAACCACTATATCTTAAAATTGGAACAAAGACATAATAACGATATCTATAACATTGATACTAAAAGGATTAAGGTTGGCGAACCTAATCCTACGTACCTTTGGCACTGTCGCTTGGGTCATATAAACGAGAGACGCCTCGAGAAGCTCCATCGAGATGGACTTCTAAGCTCATTTGATTTTGAATCATATGATGCTTGCGAATCATGTTTACTTGGCAAGATGACAAAGGCGCCTTTCACTGGTCAGAGTGAGAGGGCATCTGCCTTATTGGGAATCATACATAGTGATGTATGTGGACCCATGAGTATTCATGCCAGAGGAGGTTACTCCTGTTGGGAATTCTAGGCGCCTAACGCAGCGGAAGCAAATATAAAATTAAAATAAAACACGCCAGGTCATAAAATTCCTGAACGGATCCGCTAGTAGAATTTAAAACTTTTAAGATAGTGGTATACCTCACGAGTTTCAATCGGTTGGTTGAACAAGGCGTCTCCCAGAAGTCCACTCGTAGTGTCCTTCCTCTGCCAGTAATCCACACGAACAGTTTCTTTGGGCACCAAGGTGCTAGCCTTTAGTTCTTTTCTCCAAAAGAACTAGGGACCAATCTACAGTGTATTTGAACTCAAGAACTCCTTCTTGATTCAAACTCCAAAAGTGGCGCAATGGAGAATTCCCCACAAGAACTCCTTCTTGTTTTTCCTTCTCTCACAAACCCTAATTTTGGCAACCACAAATCGAATTGCCTAACTCTTAGGCCAAGTCGATTTTACCCTCTCAACTCTTGAGAACCAAAAATTTCCTCACTTGGAAACTAGGGTTTTGAAGGAGGCGATTTTT
>QANZ01037629.1:13625-27570 GCA_003254925.1 Chamaecrista fasciculata | reverse complement strand
CAGGATCTTTGGAGAATCATGACTTCCTAAGAGTTAGGAAGGTTTTTGATTTATAAAATTCCAAGGATAATTTAGGGCTACATGGCGCCATCTTAGAGGATTTTTAAGGGAGATTTGATCTCTCATTTGATTCTCTAAGATTACGATTTGAATTTAAATTAAATATTATGGTAATATTTTAATTTGAAATTCAATTCATGAAAGCCATATTATTATAATTTGGAATTATAATAATGCTCTAAAAATAATTATATACATGTATATATAAGGGTGCTAGGCGCCATATACAAGTGAGAGACTCCACTTTTGATTTTTGGTCTTCCTCCTTGTAGAGAGAGAAGAGAGAAATCACCATCATCAAACCCTAGCTTTCCAAGTGAGGAAAATTTTGGTTCTCAAGAGTTGAGAGGGTAAAATCGACTTGGCCTAAGGAGTTAGGCAATTCGATTTGTGGTTACCAAAATTAGGGTTTTCAGAGAAGAAAAGCAAAAGGAGTTTTGTTGTTGTCTTCTCCACCTTTGCGCCACCATCAATTTGGTTCAAGAAGGAGTTCTTGAATCAAAAACTCTGTAGATTCAGTTCCCTGGTTCTTTTGGTGAAAAGAACAGAAGGCTAGCACCTTGGTGCCCGACAAACTGTTCGTGTGGATCACCGGTGGAGGAAGGACGCTAATAGTGGACTTCTCGAACTCACCTGAGTACAACCAAGCCGATTGAAACTTTGAGGTATAACACTTTTCATATCTGGTTTTAAATTCAGCTAGGGTCATACTTTAAACTTGGCCCTTTCACCTTTTTAAGTTAAATTTGGTCATTTTGTTTTTCACACTTTAAAATCAAGAGTATGATATGAGAATCCCTCATAGTTCCAAAGAAATCCCTTTAGTTCATCAAAATCATTCCTATGGACCAAAATGCAAACTTCAAAGTTTCATACACGATAACCAAATTTCAAAATACACATTTAAAATTCAACCCAATGCATTAGAACTCATTTTTATTATCCAATGAACTCATCCAAACTATTATCAACCATTACACTTACATATCACAAACTATATTCTATTTACATACCAATTCACTTATCATTCTTTTACTTAAACCATCTTATCTTTCATTCATAATTTCATCTCATACACACCAAAACATATATACTTATTCAATTACACAAAACCATTCCATAATTAATATATCTCATTTAGTAAAACATACCCAATCTTTACTCAGGTTTAACATCACATTTTCATACATGATTCTTTACATGTAACATTCCAAAACTAGTGCACAATGAACAAACAAGAATCGGGGACCAAACTGTAAATGACAAAACAAGAATAGGGACCAAACTGTAATTTTCACGAAATAGCAAAACAGGGCAGAACCGCTACGTTTTGGTCCCAAAATTACAAACTCATCAAATATCAATCATCAACATCATTTATTCATCACAACTTATCAAAATTTCATAAACACATATAAACCCTAACTCAAGACCCAAGCAATCCTCACAACTTCAGAAAATCCTAGGCAAACAAATGAGAGAAGTAATGCTTTGAAGTGAGGAGAAAGAGAAGAACCCTACCTAGAAACGATTTGGTCCCTCAAACTCCAAATTTCTGCATTTTTACCAAAACTGGCGTCATTTTCGATCTCGAATATCTCTCAATCCAACCGTTGGAATTTCGAACTAGAACTAGGGTTAGCTTAGTCTCATTCTAAGCTTCGATTCGATGGGTAGAACGTCCAAAACAGACCGTTGGATGTGAAGATATCGGCCATTCTTTCTCGCTTCACATTCCACGGTCGCTGCTCTGTTTTGGTCCCTAAAAATTTTCTCCACTCTCCCCGATTCTTCATACTCACCTATAAATATCTCATTTACTAACAAATGTCAAAACTGTAATTCTTCCCCCCAAACTTTCTATTTATTACACTTTAAACTCAAAACATTTATTTCCTTTCCAAATTGATCATTTCAAGTATCAAATCATTACTAAACTTTTCTCACATGCCTTATTTATTCTATTTTAATCCCTATCATAACATTTCTACCCAAAAATTCTTAATTCTGCTCTAAAACTAGCCTTAAAATACATTTGAAATTCTAAAAATTGTTGTAAAATATATGGTATAAGAGTACTCAAAGTTGAGAGAAAAGTAGGAGGAGTATAATTCTTATTATCCAACTGAAATTGCTTAGTTACATCAAATCCTAAAGCCTCTATTTATAGGTTAAAGGATATAAAGGGAGATGAATCTAAATTAATGTACATTATGAAATGATAAGATATTCATGTGCATAGAGAAACTAAGGGAAAACTCAAATTTCTAAACACGGAGAATACCAAGAGACAAATGTGAATGTTCACAAACATAATTATTTACAACAAAAATCACTTATTTTATTTCTAAGCACCCAAAACTAAATTCCAAAACTCCGGGATCTCACATGGACAATGTGCATTCCCGAAATTGAAAAAGAAAGCCTACTTTTTAGTCCTTAAAATTTATTCCAACGCTATGATTTACTCCCAAAATATTAAAAAAATACAAAGTTTTTACCTATCCATTTATATAACAATTATATGAGTTGAAGTATACAAAAATTGTGAGTAAAATGAACATTGCTAGCGTCAAAATGCCTCATTTCATTTTTTTTCCCATTTTTTTATGTGTTAATTGGTTTTGTATAAAACTTTCCATAAATAGGGTCCCGGCTAGAAGCCGGGACTCTATTTATGGAAAGTTTTTGAATTTTAAGCAAAATGCATCAAATTAGTGGCACAAAACTTATAATTTCTTATATGTATACTTTTGGACAATGTGCATTCCTGAAATTGAAAAAGAAACCCTATTTTTTCGTCCTTAAAGTTTATTCCAAGGCTATGATTTAGTCCCAAAATATTAAAAAAATACAAAGTTTATACCTATCCATTTATATAACAATTGTATGAGTTGAAGTGTACAAAAATTGTGAGTGAAATGAACATTGCTAGCATCAAAATGCCTCATTTAATTTTTTTTTCCATTTTTTTATGTATTAATTGGTTTTGTATAAAACTTTCCATAAATAGGTTCCCGGCTACTAACCGGCACGTCCCGGCTACAAGCCGGGACTCTATTTATGGAAAGTTTTTTAATTTTAAGCAAAATGCATCAAATTAGTGGCACAAAACTTATAATTTCTTATATGTATACTTTTGGACAATGTGCATTCCTGAAATTGAAAAAGAAAGCCTAGTTTTTGGTCCTTAAAATTTAATCCAAAGCAATGATTTAGTCCCAAGATATTAAAAAAATACAAAGTTTATACCTATCCATTTATATAACAATTATATGAGTTGAAATATACAAAAATTGTGAGTGAAATGAACATTGCTAGTGTCAAAATGGCTCATTTTATTTTTTTTCCATTTTTTTATGTGATAATTGGTTTTGTATAAAAGTTTCCATAAATAGGGCCCCGGCTAGAAGCCCCTCTATTGATCGAAAGTTTTTGAATTTTAAGCAAAATGCATCAAATTAGTGGCACAAAACTTATAATTTCTTATATGTATACTTTTGGACAATGTGCATTCCTGAAATTGAAAAAGAAAGCCTACTTTTTGGTCCTTAAAATTTATTCCAAAGCTATGATTTAGTCCCAAAATATTAAAAAAATACAAAGTTTATACCTATCCATTTATATAACAATTATATGAGTTGAAGTATAAAAAAATTGTGAGTGAAATGAACATTGCTAGCGTCAAAATGCCTCATTTCATTTTTTTTTCCATTATTTTATGTGTTAATTGTTTTTGTATAAAACTTTCCATCAATAGGGTTCCGGCTACTAGCCGGCACGTCCCGATTAGAAGCCGGGACTCTATTTATGGAAAGTTTTTGAATTTTAAGCAAAATGCATCAAATTAGTGGCACAAAACTTATAATTTCTAATATGTATACTTTTGGACAATGTGCATTTCTGAAATTGAAAAAGAAAGCCTACTTTTTAGTCCTTAAAATTGATTCTAAAGCTATGATTTAGTCCCAAAATATTAAAAAAATACAAAGTTTATACCTATCCATTTATATAACAATTATATGAGTTGAAGTATACAAAAATTGTGAGTGAAATGAACATTGCTAGCGTCAAAATGCCTCATTTCATTTTTTTCCCATTTTTTTATGTGTTAATTGGTTTTGTATAAAACTTTCCATAAATAGGGTCCCGGATAGAAGCCGGGACTCTATTTATGGAAAGTTTTTGAATTTTAAGCAAAATACATCAAATTAGTGGCACAAAACTTATAATTTCTTATATGTATACTTTTGGACAATGTGCATTCCTGAAATTGAAAAAGAAACCCTAATTTTTCGTCATTAAAATTTATTCCAAAGCTATGATTTAGTCCCAAAATATTAAAAAAATACAAAGTTTATACCTATCCATTTATATAACAATTATATGAGTTGAAGTGTACAAAAATTGTGTGTGAAATGAACATTGCTAGCATCAAAATGCCTCATTTAATTTTTTTTTTCCATTTTTTTATGTGTTAATTGGTTTCGTATAAAACTTTCCATAAATAGGTTCCCGGCTACTAACCGGCACGTCCCGGCTAGAAGCCGGGACTCTATTTATGGAAAGTTTTTTAATTTTAAGCAAAATGTATCAAATTAGTGGCACAAAATTTATAATTTCTTATATGTATACTTTTGGACAATGTGCATTCCTGAAATTGAAAAAGAAAGCCTAGTTTTTGGTCCTTAAAATTTAATCCAAAGCTATGATTTAGTCCCAAGATATTAAAAAAAACAAAGTTTATACCTATCCATTTATATAACAATTATATGAGTTGAAGTATACAAAAATTGTGAGTTATATGAACATTGCTAGCGTCAAAATGGCTCATTTCATTTTTTTTCCATTTTTTTATGTGATAATTGGTTTTGTATAAAACTTTCCATAAATAGGGCCCCGGCTAGAAGCCCCTCTATTGATCGAAAGTTTTTGATTTTTAAGCAAAATGCATCAAATTAGTGGCACAAAACTTATAATTTCTTATATGTATACTTTTGGCCAATGTGCATTCCTGAAATTGAAAAAGAAAGCCTACTTTTTGGTCCTTAAAATTTATTCCAAAGCTATGATTTAGTCCCAAAATATTAAAAAAATACAAAGTTTATACCTATCCACTTATATAACAATTATACGAGTTGAAGTATACAAAATTTGTGAGTGAAATGAACATTGCTAGCGTCAAAATGCCTCATTTCATTGTTTTTGCCATTTTTTTATGTGTTAATTGGTTTTGTATAAAACTTTCCATAAATAGGGTTCCGGCTACTAGCCGGCACGTCCCGATTAGAAGCCGGGACTCTATTTATGGGAAGTTTTTGAATTTTAAGCAAAATGCATCAAACTAGTGGCACAAAACTTATAATTTCTTATATGTATACTTTGGGACAATGTGCATTCCTGAAATTGAAAAAGAAAGCCTACTTTTTAGTCCTTAAAATTGATTCTAAAGCTATGATTTAGTCCCAAAATATTAAAAAAAAAATACAAAGTTTATACCTATCCATTTATATAACAATTATATGAGTTGAAGTATACAAAAATTGTGAGTGAAATGAACATTGATAGCGTCAAAATGGCTCATTTCATTTTCTTTCCATTTTTTTTATGTGTTAATTGGTTTTGTATAAAACTTTCCATAAATAGGGCCCCGGCTAGAAGCCGGGACTCTATTTATGAAAAGTTTTTGAATTTTAAGCAAAATGCATCAAATTAGTGGCACAAATCTTATAATTTCTTATATGTATGCTTTTGGACAATGTGCATTCCTAAAATTGAAAAAGAAAGCCTACTTTTTAGTTCTTAAAATTTATTCCAAAGCTATGATTTACTCCCAAAATATTAAAAAAATTCAAAGTTCATACCTATCCATTTATATAACAATTATATTTGTTGAAGTATACAAAAATTGTGAGTGAAATGAACATTGCTAGCGTCAAAATGCCTCATTTAATTTTTTTTCCATTTTTTTATGTGTTTATTGGTTTTGTATAAAACTTTCCATAAATAGGTTCCCGGCTACTAACTGGCACGTCCAGGCTAGAAGCCGGGACTCTATTTATGGAAAATTTTTTTTATTTTAAGCAAAATGCATCAAATTAGTGGCACAAAACTTATAATTCCTTATATGTATACTTTTGGACAGTGTGCATTCCTGAAATTGAAAAAGAAAGCCTACTTTTTGGTCCTTAAAATTTATTCCAAAGCTATGATTTAGTCCCAAGATATTGAAAAAATACATAGTTTATACCTATCCATTTATATAACAATTATATGAGTTGAAGTATACAAAAATTGTGAGTGAAATGAACATTGCTAGCATCAAAATGGCTCATGTCATTTTTTTCCATTTTTTTATGTGTTAATTGGTTTTGTATAAAACTTTCCATAAATAGGGCCCCGGCTAGAAGCCGGGACTCTATTTATCGAAAGTTTTTGAATTTTAAGCAAAATGCATCAACTTAGTGGCACAAAACTTATAATTTCTTATATGGATACTTTTGGACAATGTGCATTCCTGAAATTGAAAAAGAAACCCTACTTTCTAGTCCTTAAAATTTATTCCAAAGCTATGATTTAGTCCCAAAATATTAAAAAAATACAAAGTTTATACCTATCCATTTATATAACAATTATATGAGATGAAGTGTACAAAAATTGTGAGTGAAATGAACATTGCTAGCGTCAAAATGCCTCATTTCATTTTTTTTTCCATTTTTTTATGTGTTAATTGTTTTTGTATAAAACTTTCCATCAATAGGGTTCCGGCTACTAGCCGGCACGTCCCGATTAGAAGCCGGGACTCTATTTATGGAAAGTTTTTGAATTTTAAGCAAAATGCATCAAATTAGTGGCACAAAACTTATAATTTCTTATATGTATACTTTTGGACATTGTGCATTCCTGAAATTGAAAAAGAAAGCCTACTTTTTAGTCCATAAAATTGATTCTAAAGCTATGATTTAGTCCCAAAATATTAAAAAAAATACAAGTTTATACCTATCCATTTATATAACAATTATATGAGTTGAAGTATACAAAAATTGTGAGTGAAATGAACATTGCTAGCGTCAAAATGCCTCATTTAATTTTTTTTTCCATTTTTTTATGTTTTAAATCGTTTTTTATAAAACTTTCCATAAATAGGGTCCCGGCTACTAGCCGGCACGTCCCGGCTAGTAGCCGGGACTCTATTTATGGAAAGTTTTTGAATTTTAAGCAAAATGCATCAAATTAGTGGCACAAAACTTATAATTTCTAAAATGTATACTTTTGGACAATGTGCATTCCTGAAATTGAAAAAGAAAGCCTACTTTTTAGTCCTTAAAATTGATTCTAAAGCTATGATTTAGTCCCAAAATATTAAAAAAATACAAAGTTTATACCTATCCATTTATATAAAAATTATATGAGTTGAAGTATACAAAAATTGTGAGTGAAATGAACATTGCTAGCGTCAAAATGCCTCATTTCAATTTTTTTTTCCATTTTTTTTATGTGTTAATTGCTTTTGTATAAAACTTTCCATAAATAGGGCCCCGGCTAGAAGCCGAAACTCTATTTATGGAAAGTTTTTGAATTTTAAGCAAAATGCATCAAATTAGTGGCACAAAACTTATAATTTCTTATATGTATACTTTTGGACAATGTGCTTTCCTGAACTTGAAATAGAAAGCCTACTTTTTAGTCCTTAAAATTTATTACAAAGCTATGATTTACTCCCAAAATATTAAAAAAATACGAAGTTTATACCTATCCTTTTATATAACTATTATATGAGTTGAAGTATACAAAAATTGTGAGTGAAATGAACATTGCTAGCGTCAAAATGCCTCATTTCATTTTTTTTTTCCATTTTTTTATGTGTTAATTGGTTTTGTATAAAACTTTCCATAAATAGGTTCCCGGCTACTAACCGGCACGTCCCGGCTAGAAGCCGGGACTCTATTTATGGAAATTTTTTTAATTTTATGCAAAATGCATCAAATTAGTGGCACAAAAATTATAATTTCTTATAAGTATACTTTTGGACAATGTGCATTCCTGAAATTGAAAATGAAAGCCTACTTTTTGGTCCTTAAAATTTATTCCAAAGCTATGATTTAGTCCCAAGATATTAAAAAAATACAAAGTTTATACCTATCCATTTATATAACAATTATATGAGTTGAAGTATACAAAAATTGTGAGTGAAATGAACATTGCTAGCGTCAAAATGCCTCATTTCATTTTTTTTTCCCATTGTTTTATGTGTTAATTGGTTTTGTATAAAACTTTCCATAAATAGGGTTCTGGCTACTAGCTGGCACGTCCCGGCTAGAAGCCGGGACTCTATTTATGGAAAGTTTTTGAATTTTAAGGAAAACGCATCAAATTAGTGGCACAAAACTTATAATTTCTTATATGTATACTTTTGGACAATGTGCATTCCTGAAATTGAAAAAGAAACCCTACTTTTTAGTCCTTAAAATTTATTCCAAAGCTATGATTTAGTCCCATAATATTAAAAAAATACAAAGTTTATACCTATCCATTTATATAACAATTATATGAGTTGAAGTATGCAAAAATTATGAGTGAAATGAACATTGCTAGCGTCAAAATGCCTCATTTCATTTTTTTTTCCATTTTTTATGTGTTAATTGGTTTTGTATAAAACTTTCCATAAATAGGGTTTCGGCTACTAGCTGGCACATCCCGATTAGAAGCCGGGACTCTATTATGGAAAGTCTTTGAATTTTAAGCAAAATGCATCAAATTAGTGGCACAAAACTTATAATTTCTTATATGTATACTTTTGGACAATGTGCATTCCTGAAATTGAAGAAGAAAGCTTACTTTTTAGTCCTTAAAATTGATTCCAAAGCTATGATTTAGTCCCATAATATTAAAAGAATAAAAAGTTTATACCTATCCATTTATATAACAATTATATGAGTTGAGGTATATAAAAATTGTGAGAGAAATGAAAATTGCTAGCGTCAAAATGCCTCATTTCATTTTTTTTTCCATTTTTTTATGTGTTAATTGGTTTTGTATAAAACTTTCCATAAATAGGGCCCCGACTAGAAGCCGGGACGCTATTTATGGAAGGTTTTTGAATTTTAAGCAAAATGCATCAAATTAGTAGCACAAAACTTATAATTTCTTATATGGATACTTTTGGACAATGTACATTCCTGAAATTGAAAAAGAAGGCCTACTTTTTGTCTCTTAAAATTTATTCCAAAGCTATGATTTAGTCCCAAAGTATTAAAAAAATACAAAGTTTATACCTATCCATTTATATAACAATTATATGAGTTGAAGTATACAAAAATTGTGAGTGAAATGAACATTGCTAGCGTCAAAATTGCTCATTTCATTTTTTTTCCATTTTTTATGTGTTAATTGGTTTTGTATAAAACTTTCCATAAATAGGGCTCCGGCTAGAAGCCGGGACTCTATTTATCGAAAGTTTTTGAATTTTAAGCAAAATCTATCAAATTGGTGGCACAAAACTTATAATTTCTTATATGTATACTTTTGGACAATGTGCATTCCTGAAATTGAAAAAGAAAGCCTACTTTTTAGTCCTTAAAATTTATTCCAAAGCTATGATTTAGTCCCAAAATATTAAAAAATACAAAGTTTATACCTATCCATTTATATAACAATTAAATGAGTTGAAGTATACAAAAATTGTGAGTGAAATGAACATTGCTAGCGTCAAAATGCCACATTTCATTTTTTTTCTATTTTTTTATGTGTTAATTGGTTTTGTATAAAACTTTCCATAAATAGGATTCCGGCTACTAGCCGACACGTCCCGTCTAGAAGCCGGGACTCTATTTATGGAAAGTTTTTGAATTTTGAGCAAAATGCATCAAATTAGTGGCACAAAACTTATAATTTCTTATATGTATTCTTTTGGACAATGTGCATTCCTGAAATTGAAAAAGAAAGTTCATATAAGATCAAATTGTTTTGAGTTCCCTTATCCTTTAAAATACGCATCAGTGATACTTATGAAGAAACAATTTTTTTTATAATTAACTTTAGTTTGTTGCTACCACAAGAAAACTGCTAAATTTACAAGCTATATATAATTTTAAATCTGTTGGTGATGCTGCCAATTACCAAGGAAGATTTCCATTTTAGATTTCGAACCTGTTCTTATTTGGAGAGGCAGAATATATCATATCAGAAAAATGTCTATCAAAACAATTTCATTTCAGTGGTGCCCCATGAGTTATAACCCAGATTTTAATAACAAGTTGACGATGATATTGAACATGACATTTACTAAGTTTTATTTCTTAAATGTCTCAGAGTCTTTCAATGTACTCTTAATTATCAGACAGACATGTTATAATGTTAAATGTTTTCATTGTTATGTATAGAAACCTCAACTACATCCAAAACCATGTTTAACGAAATCTGTGACTCAGTCTTTTTGAATTGACATTTTAATAGTGTCCATGTGGGTACAAAGGAACCTGCAATAATCAACTCTTTATTTGTACCTAATTTTCAAGCATTAAGGCGAATCTATAGCTGTATAAAATAGGACTCATGAAGTTATATTGGATGTTTACGGTACAGAAAAAAGAAGAAGAAAAAAACACAGCACAGTAGCACACCAGATTTGGAGTTATGCCGCGAGCTACAGATAAACCACCAATTGTATACTCCAGAACCAGGGACCAGACAACCAACCATGCAACCCTGAGATCAATGGCAATGCCTACTCATAAATATACTGAATATATATGAAGATTACCATTTAGCCCATATCATTTTAAGCATATCGGTAATTCTTAGATACATTTAGTTTAATCCAAATATGTACAATATAGTGACTTACCCTTCTCCAATGCATATGTACGTATAGTGATAAGCACTCCCAGCTGATGGGCATCGACAGGCAAGTTCTGCATAACAAAAAGCTGACAGTGCAGCAGCTATTCCCGCAATGAGAATTGATATTGTAAGTGCTGGTCCTGCATGTTCTCTACCAACTGTTCCAACAAGAATGTACACTCTAGCTCCTATGGTTGCCCCAACCCCTGATCTCAAGGATGCTCAATTGTCAATAAGTAAATAAATATTATAAAAAGAATATAAGGTCCTCTAAAGAACATGAATATTCAATCAAGAGTTGGCATTATTTCATAAAAAAAAAAAGAGTTGGCATTGTTGCCCATTGTTTTTCAGGTGTGAACTGTAAAGTATTCCTCATGCAACATCAGAAACTTAACCAGGTGTTATTATCTTTAAGAAAAAAACTCCTATAGATGAATGAATCATGCTGGCATCCACAACTATGTGAATGTGTAAGGAGCAAAAACTTTCAACTCCCTTAAAACTTAAGCCCAACAAACTGGTGCCATAACCATAAATACATTATTTCCCCTTTTCCTATTCGCATATATCTCCATTTAAGCCAAGCAACTCCTGTTGGAGATTGTGCCCTAGGGCCAATCATTTTATGTAAATATGTTTTGAACATATTATTAATTTATGGAGATAAATTAATGTGTTATCATATTATTAGCATGTTTACTATGATAGCATCCATGATTAATTATGAGATAATTAATCTAAATTTGTCCCTGGTCAATTGTTTTCGTGGGAACAAAAATGAACTAAGACCAACATGACCTTGGTGCATAGAGATGCATGCACTAGATGCTGGGACGAGAGTCATGGTGCAATTACGTAAGGGGTTACGAGTTGCTAGACTGAGCCGGAGAGTCCTGCATGGGTTTAGTCATCAGCTTGCCTCTCCTGTACGCTTGTAGCGATGCCTTAGACCTGAGGTCATCATTATTCCGGCATTGCAGTTGTCAGACTTTGGCTTAGTCTAACGTTGCCCGAAACATGGTAGGCATAAGGGCTAAGTACGGGTTTGGTTGATTGCCGTGCTGAGGAATGCGGATTGGCCAAGATGAGATTTTGTCCCTCATTAGATGAGAGATATCTAACTGGCGCCCTCGATGAGTCTATCCAGGGAAAGAGTGGCCACTCAGGAAATTGGGACTTACTCACGGAATCGAGAAAGTTATGGTTTGGATTAAGGATGACTTTCCTGTGCCTAATCCATGACCAAGATATCGTAGGACAATAGGGTCTCTGACAAGGTGGTACTAAGGTTAAGTCGTTTTGATAAAAACGATAACTCACGTGTTTTGGGTAGTTGTGATGGCTTGCTAGAGTCTGCTCACGACTTGTAGGTCATGGATATGACTTGTTGCCAACTTCACGTGGGGCCTGCTGGGTCACACACGAGCAGGATTAGAACACCGTTTAAAAGGGACACGAATTAGGGTTAATTCGTGGGTCACTCCGGTGGCACGATTTAAGACACAGCAGAATGTCTGGGACATTGAGTCTTGTCTTAATTAATCTACAGATATGTAATGTTTAAATTTGTGGGACAAGTTTAAATATAATAATTGTTAAATGATTAATGGGGATTAATTATTTACAATTAAAATATTAGGGAAAAATAATTCAGATAAGATTCCTAAAAGTTAGGAAATTATCGAATTATAAAATTCCCCAATAATAATATGAGGGTGGCGCCTCTTTTGGATTATTTGGATAAATAAAATTGTTTTATTAATTCAAATAATAAGTTTGAATTCAAAAGATTTGATGGAGATATCAAAAGATTTGATTCAAACAGATTTGGTGAGATCTCCTCTCAGTATCTTTGGTGAATCATGAATTAAGAAAGTTTTTGATTTATAAAATTCCAAGATAATGTTGAGGGAGTTAGGCGCATGGCTTGGTGGGACCCAAGGGGAGATTTGATCTCTCATTTGATTCTCCAAGATTGCATTTTGAATTTGAATTGAAATATTAAGGTAATATTTTAATTGTAAATTCAAGTCCTAAAATAATTATATTATCAGAATATCATGATTTTAGGAATAATTAAATCACCAAATATGTTGTCTATAAATAAGGGGGCAAGTCGACTTGCCCCATACACAAGCATTCTAACCCTAGCTTTGATTTTCTTCCTCCTTGAAGAGAGAGAGAAAATCGCTCCTTTGCACCCATAGAGAGAGAAAGTCGATTTCTCTAAGAGTTAGAGAAAATCAACTTAACTCCATAACTAGGGTTTGTGAGAGAAGAAAAGGCAAGAAGGAGTTCTTGTGGGGGGTTTCTTCTGTGCGCCACCTCGTTGCTGTTTCAAGAAGGAGTTCTTGAGTTCAGAGTTCTGTAGATCGGTCCCTGGTTCTTTTGGAGAAAAGAACGGAAGGCTAGCACCTTGGTGTTCGAGAAACTGTTCGTGTGGATCACCGGCAGAGGGAGAACGCTGAGAGTTGACTCCTTGCACACGCTTTGTACAACCAGCCGATTGAAACTCGTGAGGTATACCACTATCTAAAAGTTTTAAATTCTGCTAGCGGATCCGTTCGGGAATACTAGGGCCTAGGCGCTTTTGTTTTTATTGTTTTATTTTTGCTTCCGCTGTGTTAGGCGCCCAGGATTCCCAACAGTGGTATCAGAGCCACGCTAGTTCTAGGATTTAAAACTGTTTATGTGTACATGTGATGTATGATATGTGTGTTTACCGCTTTCAATCACTATTTTTTGGTTTTACAAAAAATCCACCGAACGTTTTTCTTAAAAATTCAATCTACAGAAAAAGGTGCAAATTATATGTATATGATACATATAGAATCGATTGGATCGATTGGAAAAATTTTCTTGAAGTTGTAGGCCAAAATCGAAAAGTCCTGTATAATTATAATTAAAAGTGTTTTAATTATAATATTATATAGGTGGCTGAAAATTTACTAAAATTATGAATTTTAAAATTTTTGGGGGTCAATAATTATAAATTCTTGAATGGAGATTCATGGTATTTATAATTATTGATAAAAGGCCT